>PPHD01010125.1:3701-19947 GCA_002909625.1 Bambusicola thoracicus | reverse complement strand
GAAACAGTGTGAGCTTGGCCGAGTCATTTGCCCAGGTGACGATGAAGTAAAAGAACCAGAATATGCTTAAGCACAAACAGAAAATGTATTTTTTTCAAAGTTTTATATAATCCAAATGAAATAGTAAAGTCAGAAAATGTCTTGAATACAGAATTGAGTTCAAAATCCAAGAAAATTCTTAGTCCATAAGTACAAATGACCAGATAGGATCCTGCAAGCAGTGCAGTTTCTTCTGTGCCTTCTTCAGAAAAAGTGAGTGATCTTTGCTCTCTTAAATGGCAGAAAAATAGTAATAACTGACAGATACTGCACGAAGAGGGAATCTTAAGGTTGGTTGTAGTTTTATGATATGTTTGAGGTTTCCTACCATTGGGAGTTCACAATCACTGACGTGGATTTTCTGTAAAGGCAAGGTGCATAGAAGATGCAGTCAGGCTACTTCTAGTGGGGCCCAGTGACAGGACAAAAACCAATGTTCCATCAGTATATTTAGAAACACTTTTTTTCACTGTGGAGGTGACAATCACCAGGGAAGGCTCAGGTTGGATATTAGGAAAAATTTCTTCTCTGAAAGTGTGGTCAGGTGCTGGCACAGGTTGCCCAGGGAGGTGGTTGAGTCACTGACCCTGAAGGTGTTCAAGAAATGTTTAGATGTGGTACTAAGAGACATGGTTTAGCAGGGGAGTATAGATGGTAGGTGGATGGTTGGACTAGATGATCTTGGAGATGTTTTGCAACCTTCGTGATTCTGAGTCTATGAATTGATATAACGTGCTGCCCGGTGAGGATTTGGAGTCTCCTTCCTTGGACATATTCAAAAGCCATCTGGACATGGTTCTGGTCAACCTTCTCTAGGTGGCTTGGATTAAACAGAGTGCTTGGACTAGAGGTACCTTTCAGCATAAACCGTTTTGTGGATGGAAAAGGAATGTTGAAAACTGTAGTTGATTTTAGGGGCTAACACCTGCAAGGCTACATGAGAAAACTGGCTTTAACCCTAGCACCAGCTATGACAGCAAATGATCTGGTTTCGATGGAACAGATCTAGATACCAGCAGAGCAGTAGAGCTGCAATATAATTCATCTTGGTTTTTCTTTTTTGTTTGTTTGTTGTCTTCTGGTATCCACGTTGATCAAAAAGAGGAGAAAGACATTCTTGGTATAAGAAAAGTAGATAGTATGTTTTTTGGCAATTCTTAATTTGAGAGGAGTAATTCTTGGAGTACAACTTTGTCTTAATGTTACCTGTAATATTACCATTTTTGTACACACAGTGGGATGTCCCAAATATTGCATAATAATGGTAGTTTTCATTAGAAACTCCTTCATAATTCATCTTTAGATTGACAGTGTAACTCACAATAGTTGGACTATTACCTGAATCAGGCACAGTTTCAGCCTGGGTACAATCACAGTACTCTAGAAACTGAAGATTTTTGAGGAGTTGTGTAATTATACATTTGATTAAAAATGCGCTGTATGTGTTGTTTCAGCTAGATCCTTAAAAGTGCAGGTTCAGCATTATCCTCTGGTTCTGCTTCAAGCCACATGGATTTGTTTGTCATCCTTTTGTTGACTAGAAGATTTTAAAGTTTTGTTTATTTGTTTCAGCTTAACCATGCCACAAATACTGTTTCTTTGTGTTATGAAATTGTGTATACACACAAGGTCACAGACACACATAAATATTTTAGTTTTAAAAGTATTTGTATTGATTTCTTTTCTGGTTTTGTAAAAATCAACCTTTAGTAAGCTATCTAGCAATTCTATTATTGTGCGTGCTCATCTTTTAAGATATAGAACGCATTAAATTGCTTATCATGATTCTACCACATCTAAATCACAACTGATGGTTTTTACAAATGATAAATTACTCTATTTGTACTTTGAGTTGGCAAGTGAAGACCATATTTCAGTTAGACTTTACTGTATGTGGGCTGATAAACCTTCCTTTGTAGCAAAGTATTTCAGATGTAGTGGAGTTGTCATGTAATCTTTCTCAAATAATCATATCTTTATTTTCTCCTCTTAATTAAGATTCACTCTTAGAATTGCACTCTTATTCTGCTAAGTGGTTGTGAAATGTCATGGAAAGAAGTATCAGTATCTGGTAGTAGTTCTTAATGAAGTTTATGTTTGAAAGATGGCTAAGTTGGCTTTTTTCAGTAATTGTTAAATTAAGTCCTGATATGTTTCATAATGAACTCCGTGTACGTATTGATTAACCCTGAATGTTAAGACAAATCAAAAAGTTGAAGTGAAGTGATAGAAACTAAAAACACAATTTGGCTTACAACCATCTTACATGTATGGAAGTCTTTGTTTTGGAGTTAGGAAAATACTCTGCATTGGTGGAGTTTCATTTTTCTCATATTAGTACTTCAGTAAATTTTGTAAATTAGATCATTTAATCATGTTGGAGCATTGTCATACTAATAAGTTCAAAGTTACTGTGCTGGAATAAGGCATTTGTTTTCTGTTCCAGCTTCACTATTCTCATATTCCACAATATTGAATATTATGTTTTTAGTAATACAGGTTCACACTTGCATTTAAGATTATTGTGAAAAAATGTTTGATATAATTTCTTATATTTCTTGCAATGAGGTCAATAATACCAACTTTTAAAAAATGCATTTTAATTTAGGGTCTGTTTTATGCATGGATGTTTAATGTTGGAAGGTAATCTTGCACAGTCATTTTCACTGAACTTTTCAAGGCAAAACTAATATACATTTGTCCTTAATCTTTGTCCGTGCTGAGGTGGTTTCAGTTTAAAACATAATGGTGTTATATTTTTGCAAATTGTTTTAAGTATAGGGAATACTGAAAGCATATGTATGTTGTTATTTTAATATATGTGGTGTCAGTTTCCTTTGATGTTCACATTCACTACAGAAATCAAAACTATTTATGGAATAGTTCTTAGTAGTAGACCATTGCTGAGCCCTTGTGATACATGGAAACTCCTAAGAAGGATAACTGGCAGACATGTTATTTAAATAGAAGCAAGCAGCACGTAAAAGTCTAAGGTATTTATGAGGTTTCCCAGTTCAGCTCACTGTTTGCATCTCACTGTGTCTGTCCATCTTTATAGCAGTTACTATGGTTAATTCAGTTAAGATTTTCAGAAGAAATACAGATCAGATGTGTTTATTTCAGTTGCGTGGATTTCTGTGTGGGTGATTTTGTGGCCACTATTGGCATACAGGAGAAAATGCAGTTCAGAAATATTGATTTTTTTTTCTTTTTTTTTTCTAAATGACAGGGCTACCTATCCAATAGCTCCTATAGGTATTTACCATCAGTACCATGTGCCCCTAATGAAGTTATGGCAATAAAATGTTTTGGTATCACTGATCTGGCATGAAACGATATCAGCTTTTATGTTTCTTTTAAAATAATGTTCTAAGTGAAAAAGTAATCCTAAAAATTCGAACACTGAATATAGTAAGTATCTACTTTTTCTGTATTGACTGCAGGTTTTTACGATGCCTTAGAACTATCAAGAATTAGCTTTGATGTTTCATTACACAAGTGATCAATAGGGATCTGTAGCCTCTCAGGGGAGTTCATGGAGTCCAGTCTAGCATGAAGTCTAGCTTGGTCTGCTGGTTGCACTCTAGCTTTTACTATGATGGGTTTCTTGCTAGCTTGGCTTGAATTTGAGTATATGCACTAAGCAAAGAACAGCCTTTTGATCTTCATCTCATCCACTTTTGCACTTTTTCCTTGGTGACCTTAGATTGTCTGACCAATTTTAAATTTCTGTTTCTCACCAGTGAAATGGAGTCAGTTTGTGTACACACTTACAGCAATACTGCGGCAGATAATTAGCATACTTGTGGGGAAGGCTTAGGAAACTGTTATGCATACAGAAGTGTTCTCAAAGATATTCCTTCAGTTATTTTTTGTATTGTTGATATGTCATTGTTAAAGTTCTTTGGGGCGTCTGAGAGTTTTGCAAGAACAAACAATTCTGACAGCTGGCAACTCAGACATCAAAAAGGAGTTAAAATATTTTGCAGAGGAATTGTAATCATTCTTCCTATTTAAATCTAGTGCTTTCCTCTCAGCATGTATGTTGTATGTTCATTTATCTAATCTAAAAAGCATTTGAACATATAATGAATCTCAGTCCTGAAGAGCTATGAGGTGATATATTATAATTTTAGAGTCAGTATAAGAAAATCTCGCTTTTTTTTTCTTACTGCTCTTGCAGACACAAATACCACAAATACTAATTTGCTCAAAATAGCATCAAAGGTAGGTAGCTACTGGATAAACAATTGAAAAGTTTTCACTGTGAGGAAGTTTTACAAGAAAACAGAGCTGCTATGATGCATTAAAAAGCGAGGTATTTAATTGATAAACCATTTCTCTCTATTGCCCAGAAAATGTTTTCTGAAGGCAGAAGTTCTCCTCTGAATCATTCTTTGTTATCCTTCCCTAGGCAGTACTCTGGACAATAACCTCCCACTGAATGCTTTCCTGCTTATCCGGAGTGTTACTTTGTAGAATTTAATTGTAAAGCAGAAAAACAAATTGGATAATTGGACAACAGTTGATCCTTAATTTTTTATTTTTTTTTTGTATTTAATATTGACTGTGAGTTGCTTTTCATTACTATCTCCTGTATGAACACGAATTGTTTATTATAGTCAGTATCATCCTAAAGCCCCTGAAAAGAATTCAGATCATTATAATTACACTGTAGGTTATGGTCTTATGCACAGTTACTTCCTATGTGTAACATTTGTAGAGCACAGTGCTCACATTAATTTAAAAATTAGTAATAAATGATAAAAATAATAAAAATAAAATTAGAGTGGACTTTGAGCAGTTACCCACACTTTGCGTGCCAATTACCAGCTCCATTCCCTGAGCAGCTGCTTTTCCACTCATCAGAAAGAAACACCAAATACAGGGTTTACCCACCATGTGCCATCCTTGTGGTCTGCGTCATAGATAAGCCACGTGTAGCTTAATGACAGTAAAACTGCTCAAACCCAGATTTAACTTGTATGGGAGCTTTTGGTGTGTTATTGTATGGTCACATACAGCAGCCAAATATTTCCTTTTCCCTCTGAGCGAAACATCTTCCACTGTCCCTCTGAGAATTCCAAAATGCTTTCACAAACAAGCAGGGCTGCAACTATATGCTAAAAACTATTAAATATCCCAGTTTGCTACTGTTGACAGGCACCTGCTTCCAAAGCTAGATGTACCTACTGTTGGCACCAGACATGTACTTACACTATAAAATATTTGGAGCAGAAAGTTAAGAGTAATCGAAATGACAAGGAAAACATAGCTGCTGGCATGTAGTTCCCCAGCCTGAAAGCTGGCCAGCACACTGGGGATTAATACCCTTCTCTTTATATCTGTGCTCTCCTCTAAGCTCTTTAAAGACACATGAATAGGGCTTGCATTTACATCGTCACTGCAGCACAATGTTCATTAAGTCTAGGCGGGTTCATTAGTCTCAGACAGAGCAGTGCCCTTAGCAATTAAGCCTTATTGCGCAGACAACTTCTATGATTTTGTAATTCCAATTTGAACAAAATCAGACCTACTTAATTTAATCTCTAAATTCTTCTTTTCTCCAAAAATTCCAGTATTAATTCCAGTATTATAAAATTCTTGTATCATAACACAGTGTATTTGTGAATCCATGTCTGAGCATAGTCTAAATAAGCAGGGATAGATTTTGGAGGTTTTTTGTAATTTGTTTTTGTGGCATCTCTGAAGATTTCTAACAAAAGGATCATACAAAAGAGAGCTCTGAAATGGCTTCTTCCCTTGATTCTGTGTGATATTAACTTGATTTTGTCTCCTTCCAAGTAAATTTCTGAATAGGCTGAAGTCTGTCCTCCTGATACCCAGGGTTCTTATCCTGCTATCTGTTCTGCATTCCCTGGGACCTAAACTCTACCACCTCGTGTTCACTGCAGTCAGAGCTGCCCTCAGACTTCACATCAGCAACCAATTCTTCCTTATTTATAAGAATCAGGCCCAGCAGAGTGTTTGCTCTCATTGTTTCTTCAGTTGTGTGTGTCAGGAGATTATAGTCAACACACTTGAGCCCCTGTGCCCCGGATTGCTTGTGCCTTGCTGTGTTACCCTTCCAAAAGAAATCAATCATTGATGAGTGATACTTCCCAGTGAGGACCAGTGCCAACAAAAGTGAGCCGCCTTAGAGCAATTGGAAGAAAATGGTCTGTGATAGACACCTAGCACATCACTCACATTGGCCTGCTCTCTAAGCCTAACATAGAGGCATTCAGCTGGCTTGTCATCCATCCCAGGACAGAGCTCCATCCATCCCCACTGCTTCCTCACATGAAGAATAATTCACCCTCCTTGCCACCCTGGCCTGGCCTCCCTTCAGAGCTTGCAGCCAGCACTCCAGCTGTGTGAGTCACCTTGCAACATCCCTCATTCCTTCTGCTTGCTCCACATGCTGCATGCGTTAGTGTACAAGTAAGAGAGGTGCTTAGTCATGCTGATTTCACAGAGATCTGAGAGGCCCTCCACAGTAGTGTTCTGTAGGCATTCCTTTATTTCTGTGCATACACTTCAGTTTTGACCTTATATCTGATTTCAAGGCTCTCCTGTCCGCATCATCCTATGGCACTTTCTTACCATCAGTCCACCCACTTCTCTGGATTGTTGGTGTCATCCCTCCCACATCACTTGGCCAGCATGCTGGCAGAGATATCTGGTCATCTTTGTTTCAAGTTTATTTTCATCTTAGTACTACATCTTGAAAAATATTTTGATTCAGAATCACAATATTTGCAAAGGTTCGGTGAGGAGAATAAAGCTACCACTTTGAAATAGGTTTGCTTAAATACTGTTTATAAAGGGTCCAGTGTAAATATACTCCTTCAAGCAGAGTGTCACGTCACTAAATTATAAAAACATGTAGCACACAGTCTATCATGGTACAAAGGCCAGTATTTTCACTTTGATTCTGTCCTTGACCTCTGTACTCAGACTGCCACCCAGGGGAGCAACTGTGATGGTGACAGTGTACATAACTGTTCCTACAAAGTACACTGAGCTCCTTGACTCAGCTCACACCATTTGTTGTCATTTGTTCATGTGAGCTTGGTTCCACAGTGCTGTGGCTGCACTTGAATTCATTGCATAGAGCACTCATTCATTCCCCTGCAAATTCTGCCTCTAAGACTTTGTTGGAAACCCATGTTTGTGGATGACACTCTATAAATAAATAACCATAGGAAGACAGAAGGAAGTTGTCAACTGGTGCACAGTCTGGTTGGAAATGGATACTCTGTTGCTTACTACCAGTTGTGTGAGTCAGCTTTTTCCTGAAAACTGACTTATTCTTATGACCACAAATAAAATTCTGGTTCTTTAAATATTAAAAGCTTCAATGTTGCAGAGTTGAAAAAATGTTTTAAATAGTAATTTGACTCATACTTCGTTTTATTATACAGCCATAAATTAAACTAAAATAGCTCCTACAATGAAAGATTTTTTCTGCCATTTCTGTTGAAAATCTCAGCTTTTCTGTGCATTTTCTGTTGCTATTCCTAATGGAAAATATTACAGAAATTCACAGGCTATTAATGTAAAAAAATGCTTTAGCTGGAAAATCACTGTCAGAAGCTAACCCCTTTGTTGGCCTCTTGGCAAAATTCAAAGGTAGAAGGTTTCTTTCCTCTTCAATTAAATACAGTTCCAATAAATACACACCTTATTTTAAAAATCTTCCCATAATATTCAAAATATGCTGCCAGTTTCAAATATCAGAATGGGAAGTCATATATGAAATTTATCAAGCCTGGCAGCTCAGCACAAGCTTTGTTAACTTATGCTTTACTGTAGAGGTTATTCTCAAGTTTATGTACTACTGATATTTTAATTAATCTTTTATATTTAATTGCCTCTGCTTTCCCAGAACCCAGCAATCATTTGATGCCACTGATTTGATCTACACACATTGATTTCAGAGTCAGTAGAAATTCTTGCCCAAATTCTGTTCCTTTCTGTTTACACAAGGAATACAGATCTGCCAGGCATGTATTCAGCTTCCATAGATGTGGATGAGGATCACTTGCTGGTATCATTTCTAAACCAAGCTCATTTCCCAAGTTGATCCACATGATTATTAACCAAGGCAAGGTTTATGCTGTTTACATAGTTGTGCTGGCATAGCTACCTCTGTTAGGACTGAGAAAAAATTCACCCTTGAATTGCCATAATGATGTTAGTCTGCAAGCAAGCTTCCATCCTTCCTCCATTACATTCCTGATTGGGGTGTAACTGACTTAGCAGAGGAGCCTTATTGCCTAAAAATCTTGTCTCATTGAACCAACTAAGTGGTTTTACAGCTGTAGCTGTAAAAAGACTTCATTAATATAAACAGTGTCTCAACTGGGCAGAGATGAAAATATAGCTAAGTTATAATTAAAATTACTAAGTCTCTGCCAGGTGCCTCCACGAGATGAGCTGCCAAATACCGCAGAGGTCATTGGAGGTACACAGATAAAAAAAAAAAATGCTATGCCATGCCTAATACAAAACACTGTGTTTCTGATTTACTTTTGTTGAAGACCTCAGACTAATTTAAGAGACTGTAATGGCTCTCTCACACATTTTGAACTGATTTTATTAAAAATTATTGGCAGAAGTTAATTTTTGTTTTGGTGAAATTTGGGTTGGTGTCCTGTCTGTAAAGCTGCTGACGACAACATGCAGTAAGTATCATAGGACTAGTGACCTAGATTTTCAGAGGCGGCCAAATTTCATCCAATTTTGATTTTTTTGGATATGGGACCATAGACTCCTTTGAAAACATTTACCATAGATTTTTCATGACTAACTGTGTTACTGACAAAGCTTTTTGGGTACAGATATGATCCTGAAGGAACCTTTTTGGGAATATAAAGCTGTATAGAGATTTTTGAAGAGAACAAAATTAAGAGAAATAAGAACATTTCCCGAATTGACAGAGAACTAAGAAAGAATTGTTTTCTTTGGTTTGAAAGAAAATATAAATGCGATAAACTTTTTTTTTTACTGTCAGTTGTAGGACACTGAAAGAAGAAAATCTATATTGATTTTGATCTTGTAAATAGAATTAATCCATATATTAAAACTAATGTATGTTTTGTGAAAGCTTTGTAAAAATCTCTCTATAACTGGAATCACCATTGCTAGATGCTGGGGTGAGGTTTTGGAAGCTACTTTCAAGCTATAGATTTCTGTCGCTCCTCAGTCTGTGTGGAAAGTAGCAAACTTGAAATCTCAGTTTAAAAATGAAAATATTCGCCTTTTGAAAGACTACTCTTGATAGTTTTAAGACAATATAAATCGACTTTTCCTGGTTTCCTGTGTTAAATCTGGTCTTTAGTTGAAAAAGAAGTTTAATATTATATATGGTAAAGAGTCTGTTGATATTTAGGGAATCAAAGGCTTCAGAATAGTTTTGGAGCAGCCAAAGACATTTGATGTTTGAGGAAGTGAACAGAAATACATTGCTATCTGTGCAACAAGGATCCAATAATAAGCAGAAAAGAAAGAATAACAGATAAACCGAGCGGTCTGTGCCACTGTTTGCATGTGAAAAAAGGCAGCAACAGTAAAAAGTTTGATATTTTTTGAATAGGTGAGATGAATAGAAGCTTAAAGAACATTTTTGGGAAATATGCTGAATAAACTGCTTTATTTCTGTATAGCAGCTACTATTGAAATATTTGCATGATACATTGATGTCTCCGTATTTGAATTACATTTTCACTTAATTCTTAAAATAATGAACACAGGCTCTTCAACTAGTAGAATTCTGCCTTTATTCTTTCAAAACTAGAGGTGAAATAAGTAGGTAATGAGTTCGCTTGGTAACGATCATTCCTCTCCTGCTCTGGTTACATATCTAGAAAATAATTAACAGGTTTTCTCTAATGCTTCCTAAAGATGTTGAAACTATAGTACAAATATTGACTGAGAGGCAGCAAAATTTGCTTGGACAGGAGAAAAAAAAAATAATGGTTTATATAACCAAGTTTACCAAAAACAAAATAGAAATTCTGGAAGATCTGATTTACTGTTGTTGTCAAGGGGGCTAAATGTGGTGCGTACATGCAGGTATTTGCAGAACACACACGTCCCATCACCTTCAAGGCACCAAACAGAAGTGTTATGGTTTCCTGGGTCTTGCAGGGTCCCAGCTACTGTCCTGAAGAGCTGGTCATGAGGTGGCTTTGGGTCGTCCTTTGGGTTGCATGAGGGAACCCACTGTGGGGATCTGCAGTGGCTCCAGCATGACCAGGATTTTAGAGATGTTAGCAGAAACTTGCAAGTATGATGTTTTCCTGTGTTTATCAGTGAAAGAGAGGAAAGGAATTTGGGGAGGAGGAGGAGGAAACAAGCCTGCACCTTGTGACTAGGTTGAGCATATTGGGTAAGAAGGACTTTGGACTATAGTGTGTACAATGGCAGAGAAGGTGGAGGCAGCTGGCTCCCCCACTGTGAGAAGATGGGGTAGTTCTCCTTCCCTTTGTCCTCACCACATATGTGCACACCCCTACCCCCACAGTGAGAGCTCTGCATTTTGAGTTTGGTCAAACCAGGGCCGCTTTTGATCCTAGAGGTGCTTGACTACAGATAAGGGTCAAAGACCACTGGAGCCCATGGATGTTATGCAAGGGGCTATTGTGAAGGGGGCCCAGACTGCAGCCTTCATCAACCTGCCTCCCTCCTCCCCCGCCAATGCTGGCTTTGTTCCTCAGGGAGGTTGCGAAAGCCTCAGGACTACATAAAGCATTCCCTGTCTGGACATCCTGGCCACTGTCACCAACACAGAGCTCTCCTGAGGCTGCAGGGAGTGGAGCTGTCTGTAAGGGATCTGCTGCAGTGGGCTGGGGGCATCTGGGCGCCCTTCCTGTAGGCGCATCAGGGAAAGCTGCACAATTCCCTGGGGACTTGTTGGGGCAGCTCTCCTCCCTTCCCTGGGTGTCTGACGGAAGCCATTTCTGATGTTGTTTGTCTCTTTGCTGTTGCTGCAGGGACAGGATGGCCTACACATGGAGAGCTCTGCTGCTGCTGGTCGTGGCCTTTCTGGGCAACAGCATGGCAGAGAGGGACTGCCGTGTGAGCAGCTTCAAAGTCAAGGAGAACTTCGACAAGAACAGGGTAAACCTTTCTCTTCAGAATCTGTGATAGCTTGCCTAGCAGTCCTTCCTGGGCTACAAAATCTGGCATCATGTGTTTATGTTTGCACTCTGACTGCGATGCTTAGAACAATGGGAGTGTGTACTGATGCCTGTACCTTCACAGTACTACTGGATCCTGATACAACTGATACAGGAATACTTCAAAAACTGAGGTTAGCTCTAACCATCTGTGGTCTAAATAGAAAAAAAAGAGTGTAGTGACTTCATTTTTTTCTGCAATGGTGTTTTCAGAATAATTGTAAAGGAAAACATATTTATATGTAGATCGATCAAGATCTGCCAGTAGCTATCCTTCTTCCACCAATTTTTTTCTCAATACAAGAAAACTGCAAACAGAAAAAAGATGCCAGAAAAACAGTCAATTCTTTATTCTGTCTGCACTAGGACATATTGGTAGTCTTAGGCTGTTGGTAGAGATAGATTTATTTTGTAGGTAAAACTTCAAGGCATGGTATCAAAGATCTGTATTTCATCCCCTTTGTCATCCTACCCCAGTTTGCAGTGTCTGTTTTTAGTATTTTCCATACTTCTAGGTCTAATTGCAGGCTTTTTCATTTCCTTGCAGTACAGTGGCACCTGGTACGCCATGGCAAAAAAAGATCCTGAGGGGCTGTTTCTGCAGGACAATGTGGTTGCCCAGTTCACTGTAGATGAGAATGGACAGATGAGTGCCACTGCAAAGGGCAGAGTCAGACTCTTCAAGTAAGCTATTTGCAATCATCCTCTTGTTCTATTTCACTACTCTTCTGCTTTGCTTGATCTTGATCGAATCCAGCCTGCTATCCTTGTGCTAGTCACATAGTCTCACCAAGTCTGCTGTCAGGTTTGAACGTGAAATTTTCTTTCTCCCTGGCTGCAGTAACTGGGATGTCTGTGCTGATATGATTGGCTCTTTCACTGACACAGAGGATCCTGCCAAGTTCAAGATGAAGTACTGGGGTGTTGCCTCTTTTCTACAAAAAGGAAGTGAGTAATTACCTATAGAAGGTGTGGAGCTAATTGGGAGCCTGATTATGCTGAATGTTGATGCTGGAGAAGAAAAAAGTAGTGTTGAATTTCTTGAACACTTAAAGCATGCAGTAACTATAATATAGCAAAGTCTTAATGTGAACAAGGTGATCGCTACTTTTTTTATGAGACATCTGGCTGGTTCTCTTTAAGCAAGAGAAGACTGGGCCTTTGTATATCTTCATATTTCTCTTGTTTGCTACTCAATCGTATAATCTAAAGTGACTGTTCAGAAGAAATAAAAGGTAAATGTAGTGTTTTTGTAGTATTTTATTCCTTACTTTATTTCAGAATTAATTTACTGGATGCTCCTGCTCTCTGTGAAAAGCCTAATGTCAGACTTGGTCTAGTAGGGAAGAGGATTTTATGACTATTCTTTTGTATAGTCTAATATCTGCAAATGCAGAGATTTATCTTTTTACAAATATCTTACAGTAAATATATATTCATATTTTCCTGTCATCTTTCACACTCTATGCAAAATTAATTTCTTGAGTGAAGTAGACATTCAGTTACTTGTAGCTCAAGACATTTCTATGGATTGTTTCCAAGAGCAGCAGATGGAATTTGGAAGTGATTGAAGCTCCATTCTTTCCAAAAGCACAGTTAAAAAAAAATGTTTTGGTTGCCAATTGCTCTTGAATTGTTCCTGAATTGCCTCAAACCATGCTGATGAATCATGTTTTAATGGATACTTCAGATTGCTGACTTGACCTCGAGCTCCATCTTCTTAAGAACTGTCCCCACCCACAGGAGAGATGGGGAAGAGAACTGCATTCAAATGGCAACTGTATTAATCTTTTACCTTAAATATATATCTTAAGTTATATTCCTGGGAGGGAAAATTTATGATTTAGTATTTTGGAGCACAACTAGCATAACAAAAAGCACTCTTTTCTTCTTCTTTTTTTTTTTTTTTAATTAACTATTTTGATCATATCATTTTTTTGTTAAAATAAGAAAACATAATAGTTATGGTAGTTAATATATGGTTCCATTTTTGTGTTTGGTGCCATATTATATAATAATTTTCAGGCATGTATTTACAGGATGTTTACTACCGTTTTCACATGCCGCTCTTGTTCTGTGACAGTGTTAGAGGAGAAGCAGTAGTGCCAACCCTTCCTTCTTCTCTTCATCATAGCCCCTAACATATATGCTTATTTTTAAAACAAATAAACAAACTTCCCCTCAGAACGTAGAATCAAATACTGGACATAGGTATAAACTAACAGCTAATTTGCTATCATTTATACCAATATTCGTTGTAATTTCTCCTGTTATTGTATTAAAGTTATGGAATTATGGCAGTGATCTACATCTTATTTGTGTCTCTGTAACTCCCTTGCTTTGCTATGATTTGTTCCAGATGATGATCACTGGGTAGTGGACACGGATTACGATACATATGCTCTTCATTATTCCTGCCGTGAGCTAAATGAAGATGGCACTTGTGCTGATAGCTATTCCTTTGTGTTCTCCCGGGACCCCAAGGGATTGCCTCCAGAGGCACAGAAAATTGTTAGACAAAGGCAGATAGACCTCTGCTTGGACAGAAAATACAGAGTTATCGTTCATAATGGTAAGAATAATTTTTTTTTTATATATAATTTTATTTCAGGGTTTAGTGAGAAAAGTACTGGGAGTCTCTTTAAGTAGCAAATGCTTTAAGTGTTATACTTACTGGCTTTAGTATTTTCATTTGAAAACAGGAGCTTGTAATAAGTGCATTTCAACTTTTACTTCCCTAATCTGAAGGAGAGCCAAGGTGTATAGCTTTTTATGTGGCATATCGTATCAGCTGAAACAATAATTAAAGGAAGCTGTAAAACAATTAAATCGGTGTGGTATGATTAAACACAGTAACTTCTTAGTTGCCATAAAGAGAAATTTTCTCTCTTTAATCAGAGTGCTTACCTTCCTTGACAGTAGTTGATGAAGGAATACAGTAGTGAAGAATGGAGAAAAATAGATTGGAGTACTTAGAGCAAAGAAAATAGCATTGTCTCCCCATTCCTACCTTTGCATTTTGGAAGACAGGGTATCTGCAGAAGATTTACTGGCGAGTCAGCTGAATTCCCAACATAATGTCATGGACAAAAGAGTTAATGTGAGTCTCAAATGCATAAGTCATGGATGTCAGATACGGGTTTACAGACTCGTTTGAGGCTGTTGTGCTTGGCACAGGTCCGCTCAATCTGTCATGTTTAATGATACTGATAACTAGGAAGGGTATGAGAATGAATTAGAAATTTCAAAGAAAAGCAAAGGAAGTGATTGAAAGTTTGTTAAATGTGTCCAGTAGTGAGTGTTCCAAAGATCTTGATCTTTTTCTCATCAGAAGGATTTTAAAGACTGATCCAAGCAAAGTCTGTGTTTGCCCACACAAGCACTGGGAACTGGATAGTAAAGGACTTGCAAACACAGGAATAATAAAATAAAATGGATGGAACTTTAAACTGAATACATTCCGAGCAGAAATAAATAGGCATTTATTTAACTCCAAAGTTCATTAACCTTTGGAACTGTTTACCAAGAGCCATTGTATGGTCATCATCACTGAAATCTGAAAATCAAGATAAAAGGCTTTTCTAAATAATGTGTTGGAATAAACTGAGATGGACTGAAGGAACTTTTGTGTATTTGAAAAATTTGAAAGTCAGAACAGGTGAACACTGTCAGCTCCTGTCTCTATTACATGCTCATCTGATCTACAAACAGGAAGTTATATATTGCCATGTAGTAAAGAATCCTGCTAACAAAGTGCATGAAAGATCTACTGAGCTTGGTGCTGTTCAGTATCCTCATTAGTGACCCAGAAAAATCATAGAATCGTAGAACGGTTTGTGTTGGAAGGGACTTTTAAGATCATGTAGTTCCAAACCCTCTGCTATAGGCAGGGACAAGGACACCTCCCACCAGAAAAGTGCCCGACAACAATAAAAATGAAATTTTTGTCTTGAGTGAGAATTTGGAAGCAACATAAAAGTATTTAAGACCGTCAAATTTAAGAGAAATCAAAGAGGCAGATGAAACAAGATTTTGATACCTACTTGATAATGAAGCTTCATAGGAAATATATAACCACTCAGATGCTCTTGAATTCTGACCTGTATGTTCAGGAAAGACATCTGTATGATGCATCAGACAACATAATTAAAATGCTGCTTCATTTGCTGCAGCAGTCAGAAAGCTAATGATGTGTTTTATTGCATAAAGTGTAGGATACTTTCTTGTTTTTTCTCTGCCATTCAAGTGACACGTGTCAGGAGTTAACATTTCTGAAGAAAAAAAGAAAAAGAGAGATTCCTAGGGGTGTTAAGGAGGTTTTTGTATTTTATCAAAGATAAGCTGTAGCTATACAGCTGCTTTGCTATGACTTTGAGAGATGTGTGCTATAGTGTCTCCTTGCATATCTGTCAAACTCAAAAAAGTACTACTCCCCTGTAAAGTCAGTATGTTAGGCTAGTCTGAGTACTGGTCTGGTTTAGGATTGTTTGGTGGAAATTTGTGTATTTCAATTTTGCCTCATGTGGTTGAAAAACAATTTTTTTTTTTTCCTGTGTGTTTCAGGATTTTGCTCTTAAGGAGATCCATAAGTATGGAAGGAAACCATGTAGCAGTACCATGGATGTAAAGTTAATACATTGATCAGGTGCCCTTTTAAAAAGATTTTAGATGGCTTCATTTAGATTTCAAATATATTTATCTGAACTGCATAGCTCATTTTGTTAATAAACCAATGAAACATTTTAATAAACTTGGATTACAGGGGATGCAAATTGTCTGTATGCATATCTGTACATATGTAGGCATTGGTTTTAATAATAAATTGTTATTATAATGCACTATTTTAAATTGCTGACAGATGACAACAATTAAGAACTTATTCTTTTTTTGTTACTGGTTTAAATTTCTGACTAATAGTGTTTTAATTAAAAATCAAAATATTTGTGCTTACTTCTAAAACTTCTACTTTCTTTTCAAGTACAATGTCATCTTTGGGGGGGGGGGGGGGGGGGGGGGGGGGG
>PPHD01010124.1:0-19947 GCA_002909625.1 Bambusicola thoracicus | reverse complement strand
GAAGGCACAGGCATTATGTGAAGCAGAAAAAAAACACCTGGCTGTGCTGAGGTGTTTTGGGAATCTGTGGTGCAAGCAATACAACTAAATATCTGGTAGTATACTATATCTGCTTTCTAAAGTGACAGTTGATGCCCGAATTTGCTGCAGTGACCCTAAATAATGCAACAAATTGGAGTTTGATCTTCTGGCTGCATGTACTCCTTGCTGTGAATTTAAAAATTTGTTTTCTTAGTTTGTTTTTATATAAAAAATAGAAGCAATCTTGACATTGATCTAATAAGCAATACAAACATGCATATGTATTTTCTTGCATGGTGGTTTATTGAGTTTTGCAGGCAGGAAATAGTTGGGTGCACTGAGAAGCTGGAATCACACCTTGTGTTCAGCTTGTCTCTGATTTACAGAAAATGATGAACTCAGTACTTCTAAAAGGAATATGTTCATTTTTTATTTATCTGGGCCTTTCCCCACCCCTATTTATCAAGTCTTTGTAACAGGAAGTGTAGTAGTTCTACTTCCAACAAGAACAGACAGAAAAATCAGTTCACAAAGAAGGTGTCATCCATGAGGACAAGACATCAGTCTTGGGAGCTAGAGAAGCAGGGTACATACAGTATCAGTGCACTAAGTGTTTTAGGGATTGGAGGAGGATGGGCTCCGTCTGCATCTTCTCTTCTCTGATAGTAGTTGGTTCATTACAAAGGCAGGGGAAACAATGAGATGGGTGGGCACTCCAGAAAGGCTCACTGTCAGCCCCATTCAGTAGAGATAATCTCTCACGGAAACAACTAGTTGTGTGAGAATAGGTGCTGAACAGTCATGAATTTTTTTCTTTTGTAGCATTGGTGCTGCATTGCAACAAGCCTTGTAAATTATTAAATGTAAGAGTATGTAGGAAGGAAAGCATGGTCAGAGGAAGCAAGTAAAGTGGGGTGTGTGTGTAGCAGGAGGGGGTATAAAAGAAGTTCATTTCCATATTCGCCTCTGGCTGACAAAGAGGCAGCTGGGGCTCTCAATTGCTTAGAGCAAAACATGCACATGACTTCATGATAACCCAAGTTAGGGTGAAGCAGAAATTTTCTATAAATTCATCTCTCTCGAGTCAGGCTGTGGGCTTTCCAACATTATTCCGTCAGCAGCAAAATTCATTACCAACCTGACTGCTCAAGCTGCAAGCTGTCACCGTAACAAATTGTTCTTCACTTGGCACCTCTGCTACAAGTGTTCTGGAGGAATGAACTGTGATGTTTTTGTGGTATCAATTTGGCATTCAAGGAAAACTTGATAACAACTTAGTACAGAAGGAAAGTGTCTGTCACAGAAATGAAAATGTGAATTACAAATGGAGAGGCTAACTGTAAATGTTTAGCTTTGCTATCGCTAGTATATAGGTGGAAAAGCCTATGTCACTGCAGATTATACTGGCATTGTGTTGGGAACTTAGAGCTCATGTTTGGTCTGGGTAAAATGTAGAAAACGTTAATTAATCTTCTAATATGTAGAAATATTCCCTGTCCAGAGCACTCATCCCAGCAAACAGTTCCACATTTTCAAACCTTGCCAAAATTCACTTTACCCAAATGAATGCTTTTCTGCGACAGGAGAGATGGATTTTAGTAAAGTATGAAAACATAAAGTGGAGGACAATGGCCGTGTATTTCTGGACATGTTCTTTTATTTTCTCTGTTTAATCTGCTTTTAAATGCTTCTAAACAAAACTAAAACATATTTGCCTCCCCTTTGCCTTCACATTACTGTAACCAGCAAGCTTCTCTACGGTTTGAGCTTAGCTTGGCTATGCAACATGCCCCAGTTTGGATGCCTTTCTGAAGTCATCAAAGCATCCTGGATCAGCCAAAACTCGCTTGAGAACTCTTGAAAGAGAGCTGTCTCAGGAGCTTTCAAAAGTTTCTGGCTTCCAGTCACACTGGAAATGCCATGGAAACAACACTTGTAGCAGTCCAGTTCCTGGCTTGGCATTTGGAAGGAAAAGAAAAATGACAAATTGAAAAAAAAATAGGAATTAAAACTCAGTAAATATTCAAGTGTGGTTTTAAGGAAATTCTAGTAGTCCTGCATTTAGTCAAATCTGATTCTTCTTTTTTTTTTTTTTTACTTTGTGTTCAAGTGCCCATGCTGTGTTATTCTACTTCAGATTCGGAATTTCAGAAGTGCTCAGTGCTGCCCTAAATCTGTTTTCTTTAAAGCCAGTGGGAAGAGTCTGTGTTTCAGTGGGAGGTGAATACTTTTTAAATCTTGCTCTGACTACATTTTTGATCAAAAGCACTTCCATCTAGTGTTCCTAAAGCAATGCGCACAGGTAATGGTCGTGTTTCACTGTGCTGCCTGTGAGAGGGGCAGTGAGTGAAGGGTGTTCTTTGGAAGTGAAGTTATGACTACCTAAAGCTGCTAAGGGTTCTGTCCCCTCTTGGCATTGAAGAGATGAGGACATCAAGACATGGCCAATTCATGCGCCTGATTGTCAGAGCTCCTGAGAATCCACAACTTCAGCTGAAATTCATAAAGTTGCAAGCTTTCCTCAGGATTTGAGAAAGAAGTAAGACCATAAATAATTCTAAATTGAGAGAGTCCAAGAGGAGCTGCATTTTCAAGAGGAGGAATTGTTCTATTTGATAAGAATTGAAAGATTCTTTAACTCAGTATGAAAGCTGCTCATTTCTCCACTAGAGCTTCCTTCCCACACACCTTACCACTGCTGCTTGCAGAATGGAACTGGCATAATCTTTAAGCAAATCAGCGTATTCTTCACCTAGCTGTGAAATTTTTAATCTCTTCTGGGCATGAAGAAGGCAGAATCTAACAGGAATACTGTCTCTCCAAAGAACAGCAGGGTACTTCAGACTTGGCCCAGCACCTACTTTCAAGAAGAGCACTGTTTGGTGCAGTATTGCCCAGGTACCTTGGCTCCAGTAAAGGTATTGTGAGGTGGTGGGCTCCCTGACTTTGGTGTTGCTTAGGTTGGCAACAGCTACAAACCTGTGAGAAGAAAAAAGACATCTTCAGTCTAATTGCTTTGGGAAATGCTATGTTTTCAGGCATCATGACCCAGAAGAAGTGCTTTATGACTGGAGGATAGTTTTACGGTGGTAGTGGAAAGCCAGCACTTATATAAAGGAAACACTTTTCAGTATGAGTGATTCCAACAGTGTTTGGGAGAGACTTGGATGTTGTAAATTAGAGCCCTGAGTGATTTGATAGAAGTTCTCACTGTGCACTCAGGACTACTGCTGCGGATCGGTTGACATGGTGTAACTCATTCTGTTGGTTTACCCTCTGATTTATTTATCCTCTAAGCAGATCCCAAGTTAGACCCTATGGTGGTATTGGTGGGCAGCCCCATACCGTATATATACTGCGTAGTGCATCATGACCCAAGCTGCAATTCTCCATTTACACTGATTTGATTTAACATTTACTTTTCCAATCTGAACAGCGAACTCAGTTACAAACCATTTTTTTTAGCGTTTATTTAACGTTTTTTAACGTTTTTTTAACGTTTATCCTGATCCAGCAACGACAGAAAAGCCTTTACAGCAGATTGAGGTTTAAATGATTTAAATAGCTTGAATGTAACAAATATGAGTTGAAAGGAAACTCAGAAGGTTGAGGTAAGAAATGTTACATGATACATAATACCATCTAGAAGGAAGGAGTGCTATTCAGAAAGATATGGACAGGCTTGAGAGATGGGTCCATGTCAATGTCATGAAGTTCAGCAAGTCCAAGTGCAAGGTCGTGCAGCTGAGTCGGGGCAATCCCAAGCACAGACAGAGGTTGGGTGCGGAATGGCTTGAGAGCAGCCCTGTGGGAGAAGAATTTGGGGGGTGTCGTTCACTGAAAAATTTAACGTGAGCTGGCAGTGTGCCTGTCTATAGCAGGGAGATTGGAAATAGATGATCTTAAAGGTCCCTTCCAACCCAAATCATTCTGTGATTCTGTGATCTGACTTATCTGAAGCATTTAGGTTTTCTGAATAATAGATAAAACAGTGCCTACAGTCCCTTTGCCTCATTTTCTGCCATTTTTCTCAGAGGATGGATCTGCATAATGATTGCTTGCTCACAGGACACACCATACTTCATGGTTCCCTAACTGAGACCTTCGCTTTATGCTGGACTAACATTCCTTCTTGCTTAATGTTGGCTGTATTCATGATTTATAAGACCCGACCTTCAGTTAGCATAAGTATGTACAAAAATATGTATGTGCTTTCTTTCACAATATTTCATGTTGGAGACAGTGCTACTCCAAAGTATAATGCTGGGTTTGTAGAAGGTTGACTTGTACTTTACATACTCTTTTTTATTTATAACCTAATGAAAACTACGCAAATAAATGCAAGTGTGTGTGTGTGTGTTTATATATATATGTAGCTTTATATGGATATATCTGTATATGACATTTGAAAATATGATTTTGAACACAAAATTTTAACATTGGATTTACCTTTCTTTGGGGTCATCTTTTCCAGAAGGGTTATATTCACTTTTGAAATACTAATTCATTTTCTCAACTGAATAAGAAGTCTTGGAAACATGTATATGTAAATTTCAATGGGAAAGGCCACGACAGTTTGTCAAAATATTCAGCTTGCATTTATTCCTTCCCCCCCCTTTTTTTTTTTCCTTTTGATCAGATAAATGTCATGTGGAGGGAGAAAGAGGACAAATGAATCATTCATGTTATGATATGACAGACCATTAATTTGTGGTACGAAGTTATCTTATGTTTTGGAACCAAATCTGTTCTTCTCTTAAAAAAAACACACTTCAGTCTTCAAAAATAATACATGCTGTACCAGGCAAAATTCTGCTTGGCAATGTTGCATGTGTAATCTGTCTTGCACACTGGTGGCCATATGCTCTTGGAGAAATAGCAAATTCTTCAAAAGAGTTTCAGACAATTCAGGAACTGCGGTAAACAAAAGAAATAATTTTATTTGAAGCAATACTGAGGTGTCCAAGCTGTATCATTATGCACTGTGCACTCAAGAAAGGCTGTGTTTACTTTCTACCATGTTAAAACTGAGAACTGCTAAAACTCTATGATATGATATGATATCATGATATGATATCATACAGCTTTGTGCATTTGATTACATTCATTTCATCTGATACTGCTCAGTCATCTGGTGATTTTGTAAGCTAGTTCCAATCCACCCCAGTTCATGAGAAGCTCTGACCTGGAAGGTGGTAAGTGAGAATGAGTCTCTAACTCCTCATATGCTGAGCTGTGGTCATATGAAACACTCAGTGATGGCAAGAGCTTAACATCTTGGAGGACCAAGTTGTATTTTGAAAGCCTCCATGTTTCACACTGCTGGCAACAGAAGCACAAGATTATTCAGCTTGGTAAGCTCCTTTCTAAGAAGCCTTACTTTGGGATATCTAGGACTGACCACGAGTGCAAGCTCTTTGCTCTTAGGTTTTAACCATATGTTTATTTTTTTACAGTTGACCCTCAAAAGGGACAGGTCACCTTTCCTGGAAAAAAAACATACACTGTATATGGAAAAAAAAAAATCTCAATTTACTCCATAATTGTTTATTTAAAGAAAAATATTTTTCTCTGAAACACATTTTGCAATTTTTCAGGCAGATTGAGTTGTTAATTGTTGGCAAACTCAGTGTGTGCTGTGTGGGTGAGTGTGTTTCTGAAAACAGAGGTCTTGTCTGAAACATCAAATTCCAAAGCAATTTGCACAGGAGGAAGAGAAATGTACCACAAGGAGACTAAGTTGTTGCCCCATTAAAATTGTCTCAGCTGGATTAGTCACGGGAGATATACATAAATAAACCTACTGACCGATGTGCTCCTTGTGAACAAAATTCCTTATAGACAACTGCCCTTTAACACGGAGCATGAACGGTGAGCTGAAGAAAAACTGCACTGCAAGTCCTTTAAAGCGCTGAATT
The DNA here is from genome assembly GCA_002909625.1 of Bambusicola thoracicus. Lineage (NCBI taxonomy): Eukaryota > Metazoa > Chordata > Aves > Galliformes > Phasianidae > Bambusicola > Bambusicola thoracicus. The sequence continues at coordinate 14,008 of PPHD01010124.1, read as the reverse complement.
AAAGGAAGAAACTTTCAAATGCTTCCTCTCTTTGAAACTCACATGTAACACCTAATGGAGATGCTGCAGTTCTTCTTTCAAGTCTACCTTTAAAAATTTTACTTGATTGGTCAAGTTGGCTATCAGCATCTCTAGGTAAACTGAAGGTTTTGACAGATGATCATTTATAGAGGGTGGACACAGTTTTAGAGACTGTGGTGTTCTATCATTCAGCCCCTCAAATACTGAGGAAGAAGGAGCCTACTCAGATCATAAACATGATAGCAGGAGACAAATGTGCTCACTTTCAAAGCTCAGAGCCCTCAGTGATGCATTTTCAGCCACACTGGGATGGACACAAGCTGAGATGACTGATACAGGCTATATAAATGAGATTCATTCTTAGCAGATGTGCTTTGATTGGTTAGAGCTTTAACCATGGCCATAGTACAGTTATCAGTGCAGTGCTTCTGGTTTTGTCAGATTAAAACTTCAGTAACCCCAGATTCCCTTGAACATTTGGTAAAAAATGTAAAAATATATACTTGCAGTACAAGTGGGAAGAGCAGATCAAGGAACCCATTGAATGGTGTAAACTGAGAGAGCACGCTTCATTTTCAGTGAGAGCTCACATTTTCCCATTGGAAAATTGATCCTTAAATAAAAATTCCAGCCTGCTGTTACCTCAGGTACTGATCACTGTCGTGTAGCATGACAATTTGGATAGCAAATCAAGAAGTAATTTCTTCTATGGTCGCTTTAACGCGGAACTTTAAGGAATGTCCCTTGCTTCTGTTTACCAGCTGCTCTGCTGCATGGATACTGAAATCTCTACTGTTTCAGCTCATCATTCGTTATTCTGGCAAGTCCTCTTTGTGTTATTTATTTCGTCCTTTACCATTTAGCTTTGCAAACTGACTTTTTTGTTTTCCAGGGTGCACTGCTGCAAAGGCAGGCAAGAAACAGAGGTCTTTTCCTTGCTGGTTTATTTCTCTCAGCGTGCCCAAGGCATGAGCAGATGGAGAACTTTTAATCATTTTCTCAGTCTTTGTGTACTGAAACATTTTTACTCTGTGTACAGGACATGTCTTCTGAAGGGTCACCCAAGCAGGAGCAACAGCAGGGTGGTAGAATCAGACAGACCTATATGAAGTCATGGACCACTCATCTCTTACACAGCAGTGAGAGATTTTAACCTAAAGTCAGAAGTAAACTTTCTACTGTGGTATTGTTGCACAAACAGTTTGACAGCTGTCTGGGTGCACTTAAAAGACATGCTATTTAGCACTCAAACTGAACAGAAAAGAATACTGACTTGAAAGAATGAGAACTACAGACATAGGGTTAAAAGGTGCTCCAAAGTACTTTGGATAACTGGGAAGATCTGCAAACAGTGAAGGCTGTAGTACTCATCCCCTGATGAGAAATCTTTAGCTTTAGTAATGATAGTAAATAGCTTTACTATTAGAAATTATATGCTTATCATAGTTAAAAAAAGCCTGTAGTGAAAATCAGAGGACAAACTCCTAGTGCTTCATTGTAGATGTTATTTAGAGCATAGTCTTTATGCAACAAGCACAGCTGAAGCAACTGGAGCATGGAACTACATGAGATTTTTTTTTTGGTTACAGGATGCTTATCTTTATCATTTGATTTTCTTGTGGACGTAAGATATTTTCATATATCACTGTTAGTGTTAAGCAGCTCTGACAGTCAATACCACAAGACAATTTTGGAGTGGGTAGATATGGAATTTCAATATTTCACTGCTAGCTGGATCGGGATGAAGATTGCTGCTGGGCTCATGACTGTTTCTTTGTTATCGTAATGGCCATTTCCAGGGTTTTTGCTGCTCTGCAATCCATTTGGTTGTTTGAGAAGTGCTGGGATTTAATTCATTATGAAGTCTGAATTTCGCATTCGGCTGTGGGGGCCATTGAAAATCAATTTCTCAAAGTCTGGTATGGGATTTAGTATTGAAAGTCCAGATTTATGCTCTACTGAACCATGTCTTTATGCAGATTAAAGGTGTAGAATAACAATTAAGTGTCTCATTTTCACTTCTGGTTGCACTGGAAATGGTTACCTCACCGAGGAGAGGTGAATGAAGCTCTACGTAGCCCACATTTTGTGTCCCTCAGATTCTCAATAACTTCCTCCCGAGTTAAGACTTCAGGCCTTATGGCTGGGAGAGTAACAGGGAGAGCCCCGGCAAAATCAAAGTGTAGTTGAAAATAACATTTCAGGCTGAAAAACAGAAAATAGTCTCAAATACACTGATAGACACAGTCTGGGATTTTATTTTTTCATGAACAAAGTGTCCCTGATGTCTTTATATAGCTGCCAACAGAGATCGAGTTAAGCACAAGTGGCAGGATGTGTCTTTTAATCTTTCCAACAATGTTCTTGAGTCAAAGTCAGGGAGGAGCAGATCACACGGGTCCCTCTGTGGTCCCAGGGTACAAAGAGTCTCAAGGGCTCCTCCTTTATCATATGTTCAGGACAGCAATGAAAGATGAAATTAGCAGTCTCCAATGTGTGTGAGAGAGTTTATACCTTAAAAAGAACTTATTATCATGTATGGGTTCATCAGGCATTGCATCATCATTGTGTTGTGCTGGTCATGATTGCAAATGAAGTTCTTGTCATCATGCCACCACATTGGGGTAAATATGTCATTGAATCCTCTGTGTATGTGCAGCTACAATGTAACGGTGAAGATATTTATGTGCAAAAAACTAAATAAGAATAATAATTAAAGGAGGCAGGAAGGAAGGTGGCGCTGGAGAAAACAGAAGTGAAGTCACGCATGGTTGAAAGAGAGCTGCTTGTGTTTTTGTTCCTTTGGGTTTACAAAGGAGTTGATGTCTTTCTCCTGGCAGGGAAGGTGTGTGTGCTTTTCTGGGAGAAACCACTGGACAGGATTGGTAACTACCTGGGTTTGTCTCTGCAAATGATGTCAGTGCTGTGGGTTCTGGTGGAGTTCTGGATGGGTCACTCCGTCAAATCTGGCTTTAGAGACCATTGTTTAAAATCTGCCCACATCTCCTGAAAGGGGCAGACAAAGCATTATGAAACTAATCGCGTAACTATTCTTTTGTGAGATTAAAAGCAAGGAGCGAGAGGCAAGGCCAGAGGGACACTCAGAATGGCTAATGCAATTTATATCTTGCTCACTCCGCTTTGCTGTCTTGCTAATTTATTTTAAGATGTTTCCTGAACCTGTCATCTAGATTTAGCATGCAATTCACCTTTCAGACAAAAAGGAATTTTCCACTGCTGCTGGAGCAGTGGGAGAGCAGATGGCTGAGAGCTGCGGAAGGCGGCAGCTCCTGGTGCAGGGCAGAGGGTCGCGTGCGACAGCATCCCCAGAGCCAGCATCCCTCTGGGGACAGGAGGGGGGGCTCCTCTCTGCTTCTGGTTCACTAATGCTTAACAAATCGTTGAAATTGCCTTGGAAAGGCATCGCTAATGCCATTAAAATGAAGATAAGTATGGCTGCTTAGTGTTAATCTTGTAAAATCTCTTGTCCTGGAAAAGAAAATACATATATCATGAGTGTATCTGAGATGAAATTTTAGCTGGAGCACAGCACACAAACTCAAAAATGAAGTGCTCTTCTGGAAGTGCCTCTTGGTCTTCCATGTGGATGGAAAGCTCTTCACAAAGTTTCAGTCCAAATTATACATAAGTCAGAATAACACTGGGTTATCCCCACGTAGCCCTATTTAAGTCTCACATTCCCCTGAGGGCTCCACATCCCGCAGTATAATGTGGCCATGACGCAGGGCAGAGTGTTAGGAAGTGCTGATGAGAGAGACAGATTTGTTAGCTGATAACTTTTGTAACCCATTGGCATCATGTTGTGTCCCTGGGGTAAGCAATGGGATTTCTCTGCTGCTCTGTGTCCTTCTGCTTCTTGTCTATCCCTAATTTACACTCCCTTCCCTCCAGGGCCAAACAGATGTGTCAGTTCTGACGCCAAATTGAAAAAGTGGGTCCAAGAGGAAAGTAAAAGTGGAAAAAGCACTTGTTTGGGGAGATGAAAATAAACTTCTTGAGATTCTCTTTGTTGGTAATTCGTTTGCACTTAGCTAAAATGTTTCTTCCTTCTTTTCCAAAGATTTAGTTTGGAGACAAGCTGAATCATTTGTTCTGTTTTCACTGTGGTGTTCTTGAAGTCTTCTGACCTTGGTTTTTTTTTGTTTTTTTTTTTGTTTGTTTTTTCTTCCCCTTTTTGGATTGATTCAAGTTTTAAAATGCTTTCACTTCAAGGACCGTGAAACTTTACAACCCACTGGAGGCAAACTGAACCTTCCTCTCAGAAATGAAGCAGTGATGTCATTCATTCTCCTGTTGGTATCCATCTCCCTCATTCTAACCTATGCTCAGTTAAATCTGAATTCACACAGAACTCTGTGCTCTGCCTGTATTCTGATTTCAACTGGAATGTGTGCTGCCATGTTCATGGAGCTGTGAAAACCTTCATTGTATGGTGGAAAGGGAAACAGCCTGCAGAATCCTAAGAAAAGGAAAGGAAAATATTTAGTGCAGGACATCCCTGTAATGTTTCTCTGGGAGATGTTGATTTCGTCCTGAAAAAGTGGCTTCACTCATCCAACCATTCTGACCCTTCTCATGAAGAGTAATTGGATATTATTTAGTCTTTGGCAAATGAATGCATACAGGAGAATTAGTCGGAAAATGCAGCTATTCCTATTAGATTGCCCCTCTGGTGCAAGATAAACTCTGCTGTATACATCTCCTGAACCATTATCTCCCTCACTCCTGGGGGAAGCTTTAGTGGAAATTATACTGGTTTTTGAGGATACCTCCTGGAGACTGATTTCTGTTGGGTGGGAGCTTGTGTGGGAAACACTTCACACCTTGAAGTTCAGATGTTCCATACCAAAATGAAAAAAAAAATTGGAAAATGAGCAATGAAGGAAAAACATCTTGTAAACCCAAGTAATTGGAAGGAAAGCATAAAATGCAGGGATAGAAACTGCTCTCTGTTGGCTTTGGTAAATAATAAAAGTGGCCGTAATGTCTCTTGGTTATTTTCTTCATCTTGCAGGGAACAAATAGTGGTGGCAGACTTTTTCATGTTCATCATTTTCATAGGGAGGTATTTCCAATGGAAGTGCATCTTTGGAGACATTCCAGGAGAAATAACTTAAACAATAAAATTATACGCGAATAGGCTTGCCTCAATTATTTTACCTTAGAGCCATTGAACTGAGATCATTAGCTGGGTGGGAAACCACATACTCTGACTTCTATGAGGTGCAGAGCAGCCAGCATATGGGCGCAGGTTAGCGTGGCATCTCCTGTGATCTGCTCACCTTCCTTGTCACTTTAACAGAGTGCATCCATGCTGTTAGCTTAATGTTGTATCACCTCTCCCCTTCTTCCAAGAGAAGTTTCATTTTAATCACTGCAGAAATATTAACTGTGATAAGAGGGACCTGCAGTCTATTAATTTCTTTCTCCATAGTAGGTTGCCATCACTAATAAGCATTGCAGACAGTTCATGCAGTGCTAGCTGCAGTTGCCAGTTCTTTCCCTCATAAAATCTTGTTTTAGAAACTCCGACTTAGTGAACTTTCAAGTATTTGGTGGTAAATTATCCACGTAGAGATAGAAAGAGTTTTGATCTTTATTGCCAAAACTGAAACACATCACACAATTATATCTGTTTGGAGGAAATTTAACTGGGAATTAAAGCCAGTCATTTCTTATTATGGAGATAGCTATGAAAAACTAGAGAGTGAAGGATGACTCATAACTTTAGGACCTACATCTTCATCCTGGTCCACTTTTCTACCCCAGCACCACCAAATGCCTTGATGTCCAGTGCACTGCATGGTTTGGGATAAATCTAAATTTCCAAACATTTTCAATGTCTGAGGCTCTTGCTGTTTTTGCACTGTGGAATGAGGGAATGTCATAATGAAATTACTTTCTTTTCCATCTAAAAATAGTTAGATTACCAACATCAGCCTTTGTAGGTGCGAGAAGGCTATCTTGCTTTTTCATCACGTTGGTTGATATCTGTATCCAAAATCCAGTATTGAAAGCATCTTACTGGATATTAACTTGGACTTTCTTGGTAGAAATGAAGGGCGCTAAAGCCGAGTAATCCTTCTTCCTTTTTCTAATGAAGCTGCAGCATTTCCTTTCTTAGCTTTTGGGTTTTTTTTTTCCCTTTTTATTCAGCAGTCGTGGTGGAGCTGCAAGTTCTGCCCTTTAGGGCTCTGCTGCAGGCTGTGGTAGTTATATAGTTCAGTAATATTGCTTGATACTATGTAATGAACTGTACTTTTGAGAGAAATAGCACACATTTTGTACATGATAATTCAGAGGAAGATGGTTTTTATATTTCTTTTATTATAAGTGAAACTATTCAACAATTTTGATCTTAAAACAGGAACAAGAGCAACAAAAAATGACTCCGCACTAAGGGGAATATGAAGTTATAAGTCTGAAATGAAAACTGTCTTGGTTAATCACTCTGCTAGAATAAATTCCAGAGCTGAAAGAAAATGAGTGAATTACAGCTTACATTAAAGTTTCTCTATTGTCTATTTCACATTAGTGAGATATAGCAGAACTTAATAGAGTTTGAAGCATGTTTGTAGAATACTACTGGATGTACCTAATTTAAATGAGCTTTTAAAACTTCAGCGATGCAGAGGTAAATGAGAGGAACTGTACCAACTCCGTCACCTTCCTACACCCTCTCCCTGGATTAAGCACCCCTGCCTGACTCTCATGTTTGCCTACGCATAGAGGATTAAATTTACTTTGCCTAGTCAGATGTACCATGGTCAGCTTCATTTTATAATTGAATTTTCTCTAATGCATTTTCTATTCTCATTAAGCCCCCCCAAATTAGTGGGAGTTATCATACACTAAACTGAGCAGATGAATAACCGAGTGCTTGAAACGCTCTGTGGCAGTTACTTTGGACCTTCACTAAAAGCTGATATTTTCTTTTGTTGCAGTGCCCAGGGAAGCGGAGAAGAACTACTGCGATTTGCTACCGAGATGCTATAAAATGGAAGTGAGATAAAGGCAGGTCTTTGCAGAAAATACTTTGGGTAAGAACATACTGGTTTAACAGTGTTAGTCACAGCACATTTACTTATTTATTCATTCTTTTGAAAGGCTTTCTGCAAACTTTGAACATAGATAAAAAAAAGCAGCTACTCATATAGGAAAACAGATCATTGCACTCCATCAAAGGATAAAGTAATGAAGGATCTGTGGGTTCATCTATGACAGAGATCAGCTTTTTGGATCAGCTCTTCACATCTCCAGCAGGAGTCCTTTGGGAGGTATAGAAACCATCTGCATCCTAAGCGTTTCATTCAAATCTGCATGTCAGATATTTACTACAAGGTCTTCTTCGACTGTGCGTGGTATTATCAGTGATCAGGAAGCTCAGATCATTGTAGGAAGTATTGAATGTCTCATTTCAAAATCAGTCTGGAAATATTCCCAAGGATGCATCTGCTCTTCCAATTTAGTACGGAGGAGAAGAAATTGTGAGGAAAATTAAAGCTGGAGTAAACTCTAAGCATCCTACATTTTGATGTTGCTGTGATAGAAAATGTACATAATAATGGAAAAAGCTCCAATAGTTGTTCTGCTTTTAACCTTAAATTGTAACTGATGGCACAAAAGAGATCTGTCTGTATTACAGAAACAGACCTTTTCCAATAATTTTTATGTGATAGAGGTGTTAGATACATTAAATGCTTGCTGCACATTTTACTTTATATTCTGAAATCCAAATTTCTGAGCTGTCAGAGGCTCTGCTACTNTGGTATAGCCATGGCTACTCAATAGCAATCCAAGATACTGTACTATAAAACAAAGTATTTTATAGTGTACTATAAAACAATAGATCTGTGACTGATGCAATAAGCCTTAACCAGTGAACCTGGACCTGAGGTCTGGCTGCAGAGTATCCAGAAGAAGCAGGGGAAAAGATGCAGTGAGAGCTCATACCNCGGTATAGCCATGGCTACTCAATAGCAATCCAAGATACTGTACTATAAAACAAAGTATTTTATAGTGTACTATAAAACAATAGATCTGTGACTGATGCAATAAGCCTTAACCAGTGAACCTGGACCTGAGGTCTGGCTGCAGAGTATCCAGAAGAAGCAGGGGAAAAGATGCAGTGAGAGCTCATACCTAGCTTTGCAGGCTTGCTGCCAAGGTGCCATTTGAACTTGCTTTACCCACCTGCTCCGGAGAGACTTGCTCCAGGATGGGGAGGGACTTAGGGAAAAGGTTGTGGCCAGAAAAGCAGCTGCCCTGGGGTCTTATTGCTTTGCTCTGACATGCTCTTTCCTTAGCAACACACATGAACTTTTCCTGAAATTCTATTTCCATTGAGAACACACTTTATTTCCCCCTTCTTACACTTTATTTTCTCTGTCTCAGCGTCCTCGACTCATTTCTTGTTTCCCTTCCTTGAGACTGCCTTGCTCACCAGTAAATCACCTCTCTGCATCCCCTATGTTCCCTGGTTCCCTTTTCAGCCTAACCTAGTAGGTATGGCTTGAAACAAACTGATGTGCTCTCTTAGAGTAGGAAACACATGAAAGATGCACTGCAGGTAGCCTAGCTGGTGGTGGTTAGTGGTATAACATCAGGATTATAGCTAATAAATCCTGGAGGCTGGCTGCTCCTGACTGTGCCCAGTACAACTTTCGTTATTTTCTTTGCTTTATTTTTCTGCATCATCTAGCACATAACAGTCAAAACATATCATTATAACTTAATGCTCTTTAATGCATTTGTAAAAGAAAAAAGGCTGGTAGTATGTGTTTTTGTTTTCCTTCCATTTCAGGAAGAGGACTCTTAAAATCAATTTATGCTCCAAATGCTCATGATGCTGAATTAGAAGAAAATAGGAATTATCCTGGGGAAGTGATCCAAGGAGATCACTGTTGGAGTGCAGATTTGTTGGGCTGATTGATGATGCAGTTTGCACTTACAGCACTGTTTTGTGCTTTGCACACCTCTCTTAATACTACTCCTTTCTCATCCAGCTTATTTCTAAATGCTTCTGCTGCTGTTGAATTTAATAAAGTTGTGGAGGGAAATTAGTGTAAGCATGCACAACTTTTCCCACAGTGTTATGCAGCTATTTAAAACAGGAAAATGTAATCTCCTTTCCACTGCACTGACTGTGTGTCGTGGAAGGGAATTGCACTATATGTCAGACAAGTGGTATAACTAGTTACAAGCCTGTAATCAAGCTCTAGAATATTGAAGCAGCTCTATGCATTTTCCACCTCAGTGACCCCAAAAATCAGTTCAGGTTGCATGTGGTAAGTGCTGTTAGACAGAAGAGGTCCATTACAGCTTAGCTTCACAGAAACTGTTAGAGTTGTAGTCAGTAAATCAGAAAAAAATTATCAGTAACAGATCTTGAAAGTGGGCTATTTCTTAATGGCAGCTATAACAACAGCACTATTGCTGCATGCAAGCTAGAATCTAATTCTGTATTTTCAACAGTAGAGATACAACTCAGTAGAGCAGTGTTTTCATGAACCAAGCACTGTAACCATCAGTATTCGCTGTAACCCTGCCCTATTTTGTCATAGACATATAGCATGCACTATGAACATATTTTGAATGTAGACCATACATGAGACAGGGCAAAGTAGGAACTCAGCATTGCAGTGTGATTTACTGGCACTTAGAAATTGTATTTTCATCTGATGTAATTTTCATTCGAACTTTAGAGCCTGCTTTTTTTTTTCTCCTTCAGTTTTATTCTGTGATTTATCCTTAAGTCATGCTTCTGCTCCTTTTGGGTTCTTCCTGCGCATGTAATTCCTGTGGGAGCAGCTGCAAATGAAAGGCAGATTGGATGTGTCTGTTTTCTTGTTTTTTCAACAAAGAGTGAGGCTGCACAGAAATGCTTTTATTCAGATCACTACGCTTAGAGTGCTTTTGTTTGTTTTCCTGGCTTGAAGTGCTACTTCCATTTTCACTTTTCTGCTGGAGTGAGAAAACGATGAGCGCGAATGGTAGAGCAAGGGTTGGTGTCATGGAAAAATAACTATTTATTTGCCCAAGTTATTTGAAGAGAAAACTTTCAAACACTGTATCCTTGTAAGAAAATAAATCAATGAACTCTAGAATATATATTAATCACCTACACCGTAGGTCTTGCTGATGGCTCGATATGTTTATGCTAGTAATTAGGTGCTTTATTTAAGCACCTAACGAACTCTTGTTATATTTAAGCCTGGTTCACAGTTGGGTGTGGGGGCGTCACAGAGGACAAATCAGGAGGGAAGGGCTGGCTGCAAGCAGAACTTTCTTGATGCTCATCTCAGAATCAGCAGTTCTTGAACAGAACACTGAGAACACATTTTCTAGAACAATAGAGCAGATCTGAAAATTGTGAAAAGAATCTCTTTGAGATAAATACTTTATTTATAACAACAATAAATCTGAAACCTTCCAGCAAAGCTTTGTGCATGCTGGTTTTATACCAGAACAAGACATTTTGTTCTGGACTTGAAATATGGAATGCAGAGGTTAATTCTTTCTCTGGGAAACTGCATTGCTTACAGATGGACAGAGAGAACATGTTATCCCTTGTTTAAGAGCCAGTTGGACTGAATTTACTACTCAGGTCTCTCTGGTATTCAGTTTGTCTTTCCTTTGGTGGAATCATTTGTAATTATTCCTATCTTTTCTCCAGGTGCTCTGATGATGCAGTCTTTTCACAATTTACTTTTAATGTCCCATGATATCCAGAATATACAATAAACCTTCACACCTTGTCTCTTCTATTTTAAAGATTTAACTTTCCTTTTACATCTATGAATTGTTACATACAAAATATCCATTGGAAGATCCCTAAAAAAATAATCTTACAATTTTCCACTTCAAGAATTTCATTTTCCAAGACACCTTTTCCTTTACATTTTTTTTCCTTCTCTTCCCTGTTGTATCTTTTAGCCATTTAAATCCAGCTGTTCACCTTTCTCTGGTTCATAAACTTTTCCGTTTCTTTGATGAGTGAGTGCTATCATCATCTCGGAATGGATAAAATGGAAAAATTATGAATCACTACTGCAGAAATGAATGTTATAAAGAATAGTCTTCTTGCATGTTAACTTGTTTGCTAGAGCCTATGGGAATACCTAAGAATAGAGGAAATGTTCTTCACTTGGTTCAGCCCAAGCATTTAAAGCCTGCCTTACATCAGCCTCCTAAAAGCAAACCTTGGCTGTAGTGCATGCCTCATCTCCCATATGGACACAGGGCTTTCTCTGGTGTGTGTCGTGATGAACTCTGTCACACGCATCTGTGGTCCCACCCGAGTGAGGTCTGAGCACAGATTGCCTGGATTTAAGGGCTCTCGGTTCCCTCTGTTAGAAAGGCCTCTTGCTGCTTGACGCTGGAAGGATTTTGACTCCAGAGACCCTCTTCCCTTTCTCAGTGCCGTTACCACTGCTGCCACATCCCCTTCCCACAGAAGTGCAAAGCCAAAGCTGGAAAATAGGCAGAAGGCTGCAAACTCCCCCTAATCTCCAACTTTGATAGCAGCATCCAGGCAGTATTCCAAATTTTCTCTCATGCTGTCTGGGTAATCTATGGGAGGATTATGACCTACTTCAAACCTTATGGACAAGTGGGCATGCCTCATCTCCTCTCGTTTCCTTCTAATGTGTATCATGAGATGGTCAGAAAAGGATCATTTTATTCTTTAATTTTGGTAGGCAATCAGAACCCTTAAATCTTCAGTCTCAGCACCTCTACTCTGTATATTGCTCACACACGTGCTTTTACTATTTTAAAAAGAATCTGTGCATATACTACTTAGAAAAATATTATACAAATACAGTAGAACAGCCTTAATTAAACAATTTAGTGTTTGCCTAGTCAGTGTGATTAACTTTTTGTCCCAGTAACCCCTGAAATGATAGCACTAACAAATAGTGCAAGGCGTTTTAAAATTAAATGAAATGTTCCTTTGATTACATTAAAGATAATGCATTTTAGGGCTATTCCTTCAGGAGCTGTTTCTCTCCCGTGACAGCACTGATCAATTTGCCGTGTCTTTCCCTCCAGGAGTAATCTTTAAATCTCCTCAAGTCATTGTTTGATCAAAGTGCATTTGCAATTGGGTGATTGGAGCAGTCTGAGTTGTCATCTTAATGTAAAAGTCCTATGGGAAAGAGAAAGGAAAGAGAACGTACTTATGCTTAGGGTAGTAAATTGATCTGAGTACGTGGGTAATTACACACAGGTAGAAAAAAAGTGAAAGTCTTCGAGGAAAAACTGTTCTTAAAAGTATTGATAAAGATCTGTTTGAGCTATTATTTTTCCAGGAAAACCAAGTCATGACTTACTGCTACCTACAGGTGTTTGCAGGTGAAAAATGACTTCTGGATAGCAAGGGCAAGACACAGAATTCACTTATCTCACAAATTATAGTTTATTTGTGAAATGTCCTCTGTAGGAGGAGGCCATGAAGGATTGCCAGCATCAGTTCCATGAGCTATGTAGGTCGCGTTAGGTCCTCTCCAGTGCAAGCAGCCTGTTTGCTGGGAGAAGCTCTCCACTGCCCTGAGCAGACCTTACCAGAGAAGCAATAGCACTGCTGTCCTCAGCTTTGGGAGGGGTGATGCTTCATTTGTGGGTGACATTAATTCATTTGGCGAAATTGCAGAAATATGGATTGCTTCCAGTCCAAGCAAGTGTGAGTAAACTTGCTTTTACACTGTGCTACCTGAGTTTGAACCCCGACCCTTCTCAAAACCCATGCCACAGAGCAGACTGATGCACTGTGTGCATTCTTACAGTGGAAATGATAGCTGTAGTGATAAGCAGTTTTCTGGGCAAAAGACACATGGTATTAGGGAAAAAAAAAAGGAAAAAAAGCTGATGCCATTTTGCCATCATATATTTTGCTAGTGCAAGTAAAAACAGCTTCAACTTAGAGAGATTTTTGGCATTTCTAAAACAAATTATGGAAAGCATGTTTTGAAACTATTTACAAAAGTTGAAATTCTGCCTCATGATTTGTCATCTTAATAATGGGAGTAGAGCTGTGGGAAAACGGTATAGGAAATTTGTCTTATCCCATGTTTACAGCTCATTTCCACTTTTCAAGATGAGTAGAAATTACTTTTTTCTGGGCATTTCCATGGGCATTTGGAACCAAGAAAAGAGCAGGAGGAAAGCAGTGTGGTTGTTGTCATGCATAAGCCAGTAAAGCTAGGGAGAGAAGGAGGATGTTGGGATATTTGGAGCAGCTGGGGCAGTTGCAGACTTGGCTTAGCAGGTTTTAACTTAGGTCACTCTAGGAAGCTCAGAGTAAGCTCAGCAGTATTCTCACTGCTGAGCAATAAATGACCAATTTTGGGATACAAACTCCTGGAAACAGCCTCTCACACTCCTCTCAGTTCTGCTGTTGCACATGGGCAAGAGACCAGAGCATTTCATAGAAAGCCACAGAGAATGAGCTGCTGAAGAGCAAGGATACTTGCCTGACGATGTCTTTTAATTCAGATGATAGTGCAATAATTTTGATGCTATCCAGAAGGCAGGATGGGATTTCCCACAGCTGCAAATCTTGATGAAAATATTAGGGGAAAAAAACCTAAAAGCAAAACAACTGAACTAGCTCTTCTCTCTCTCATCCCTTCAAATCCTTCTTGCTCTGCCTAGAAAAAGACTATAGAAAAAAGGTCTTATATGTGGTCTGGGGACAGGGTATAACAAGAGGAGCATTTTCCACAACGTAAGTGCCTTTGAGAGATCTTTTGGGGATTATGATAGCACAGTTCTGGTGTGAGGACACATCAGCCTTCGCTTCTCACCTGTTCTGTTAGGAACCTGAGGTGACTGGCTTAAAAGCCTTGAGGTGAAACGGGCTCAGATCTGTCGATCTTAAATGATGTTGAGTAGCTGTGCCAACTCTTTGTCACTGTTCAAGGTTGAAAGAGGACAACAGGTCCATATATTATCCTGTAATATTGGA
>PPHD01010123.1:0-19947 GCA_002909625.1 Bambusicola thoracicus | reverse complement strand
TTGGAAAGACTCCTTAAATCTTCTCTACATCTTAGTATTGCTATTCTGAATCTAAATCCAATCATGCTTATGGAAACAGTCCTGGGCAAGAAAACCTTTTCCTTCTACAGTAGGAGGCCAACATCAGGGCCCTTCGGCCGCATCCACAGAGCACTATGGGCTCACAGGGCGGAGGGCCATGGGTGACGAGGAGTGCCTTGTTTGAAGCTCGTCACAGCAGCATGCTGCCAAAGGAGCATCCTTTCCTTACCCTGAGCCACTGCTGGATGGATCAGTCAAATCAAAACATTTTCTGTGGATTTCTTTTTAATTATTATTTTTAAGGGTTTTTTTTTTGCAGCAATTTCTTTTCCTCCAAAGTATTTCCATTTAGAAAGGGAATTTGTAAAGCTGGAGGAACTCCTGCAGGTTTGTAACAGAAACGATTTTTTTCCTCTGAGAGGACACACATTTGGCAATCCATGCAGCTCATCTGCGAGAGACAGAAGCTCCCTAAACATCCAGCCCAAAATTCCTCCAAAACGCAGACAGCCTTAAACCACTGAATTCATTTTGTTCCTCATTAGGATAATTTGAGTTGCTTTTGCTCAGGTGCTCGTGCAGCCTGCAGGTGGGCTCAGCTGGGTGCTGTAAGCAGGAGCTGCGCTGTGGCTGCTCTCCTTGCTGCAGGCGTGTGACCATGAGATCCTCATCTTGTTTTGCTACCAGTCTGGCTGTGAAGATGAGGGTGTCTGCTGACTGCTGCTGGCTCTGGCTTTACTTTCTTCTGTTGCTTTGTTGAAGCCTTTAAATGCAGTAGCAATGACCTCCTGTGTATCAGGCTGGAGGGATATGCTCTAGGATTGCACTGAGCTACAGCCAGAGTTCTGGCAGGGAGGAGAAGGCAGATCCCTCACATCTGCTCTGCAGAGCACCCAATGAAGAGCAAAGAGCCTGAGATATATATATCTCCTGTTGCCTCTTACCAGGCAAAAGGCTTTGCTCATTATAACTTGATGTCTGGGCCAGTTTAGTGTCGATATTTAGAGTTTATTATCAGATCATGTGAGCTGAGGGCTGCCTGCTGCTAATTTACAAGCTAAAACAAGTCACTGGAGTTCCCTAACATCCATCTTGTCTCTGCAGCTAGCTGGTGACAGCCACATCCCTGCTGTGCTGTTTGGAGGTGCTGCTGTGCAATGGAAAAGCAGTGTGGGATCAGGGTGCTGGGTTGCATGTGCACAGGGTTCATTGGCACTTTGGAGAGATGGCGCTATCCCTCCATGAGGGGGTGCAGCTGGGATGTCCCCAGGGCATAGGCAGCAGAGGACCCGCTGTATCTGCCTGGAGAACAGCAAGTACAGTTTCTCAGGTTGCTGCAGATGCCTGTCATTTAAATGATGCCTGACCTTTTGCTGTAGTCCTTATATTATTGTTGACTCTCTCCAGGGCTCCGTCCTCGCGCAGCACAGCCTTCCTCTGTTCAACCCCATCATGATTTAGCCCATCTGATACTTCTCAACCGACGTAAGCCATTGTCTGCACGCATAGGCCGTGTTAGCATTGATTCTTCCAGTTGCCAAAGCAGAGAACAGATTTTGCTTGAGCTGTTTCCCCTTCACAGAGCTCCCTTTTCACAGACTTTTAGCAGTGAAAGGAGAGGAGGGATGGGGAAGAGAGGGAAGAAGAGGAAAGAAAGGCATAGCAGTGCTTAATGCTGATGGGAAAGTGTCAGACAGGTTCTCCAGAACTCTGTCTAATGTGACCTACTTCAATCGTCTTGAGAGAGCTATTTGTCTCGCAACAGATCTTTTTGGAGTAAAACAAACTGATCTCAAGTGGCTGCAGGACAGAAACCTGGCTTTCAGCAGAGGCTCTGGCTGCTGCTCCTTGCTTACCTGGGAAGGTAAGTCCTTGTACCAATGTCCTCCCTTCAGCATCGCTCAGTGCTGGGTGACACACACTGGAACACTGGAAGCAAAGTGAGGCGAAGGTGTTGCAGGATGCTGGGCAGTGAGGTGTGCTCTGCGTGCATGTGGTAGATGTGACTGTGGTCAGGCAGTGCTGGAGGGAAGGCTCTCTGCATGCCTTCTCCTTCGTGTGTCCCCTCAGCTGGATGAACTGCATGGGGTAGCATTCTGCGGGGACTCTGTGGAGGCCATTAAGAAGACAGGCTGCTATGGAGCAAACAGGCAGCAGCAGGCTAGCATTGCATGGCCCTTACAGATAGCACAGTCCCTGAAGCTTTGAAATCAATAGGTTATGAGTGCATGGAGGGCTCGTCTGTACGGGGTCTGCCTGGTGACCTCACATCTTTTCCCAGACTGAGGACCAGCGCAGCCCCTGGGCTGGATGGAGAATTGCTTTTCTGGTGTTTTCAGATGAGGAGCCAGAGCGCTCTGCAGACCCGGGTTCAGCTGAGATTTTAGCAGGATTGCTGTCTTTCTGTCCTTTTCTCTAAAAACATGGGGAGGGGGAAGTGTTTTTACCTTACCCACAGTTCTGGGGAGATGTGAAGGCCACCCAGGATCACGGGGTTTGTGCTTTGGCGAGGAATGGTGCTGGGCTTCCAGAACCCAAGGAAGGATCCAGATGCCCTTCAGTGAGATGAACCTTGTGCAGCTGTCCTAGAGACAGCAGGATGCGTGTCTCTCCAGCTGCCAAGTCATTTTGTCAGTGCCCCTGCCCAGAGATTTGTCTTAGCCTTTTAATATTTCTGCTTAATGGTTTGTTACCCTTCTTCCTCCCTCCCTCTCTCTGTCTCTTTTTTTTTTTTCTCCTCCTTTCCCGGAGCACTTTGATGTGCTTTCTGAATATAGCTACATGAAGTAAATAGTAATACCAGACTGATAAATGAGCGATGTATTAGACCCTTGTATTAGCTCAGGCTAGTAATTTAGCCTGATGCAGGAGATGTTTGCATTCATTATATTCATGCACCGACAGACAGCAGCTATCCCAGCAAGCTGACACGTGTGGGCAATGCCCTTCCCATAAAGCACCCCTGTGGCAGACCACACAGTCACTTCCTATTTGTCTAACCTCGGGGCATGCCGGGCGAGCTGGTGTAAGCGAAACCTTTTAAGAGGGAAAGAATGGGAAATGAAATATTTATTTTTTGTTTTTACTCGCTAGTGGTGAAAGGATATTGATGTGGTGGAGATGGAACATTAAAATCAGAATTATGCCGGGGAATAAAAAACAACAACAAAAAAAGCCAGGCATAAATTAGCAGCGTTTGCTTCCTCTGTGGTTTAAGAGTTAGCATTACGCCAGCGCCATATAACATGCCGGAGATGTGTTTGGGGGGTGGCTGGGCTGTAAATCACAAGGGAGCATTTAAGCCGACAAGAAGAAAGGGCACCTCGAGATGGATGGCTGTCCGATGGATGGCCGGCAGAGGGGCCGGCATAAACAAGTCAGGGGATGTGGCAGCGGGAGGGGGAATGGGATGGGGGACCGCAGGCTGGGCTCTGCAGGCAGGGCCGGATGCTCGGGGTCAGTGGGAGGAGAAGCTGACCTGGGAAGGCACCGTTCTGAGGTGTGTGGGCCATGGGATGCAATCCTATTTTCCCACGCTTTGAGATTTCTAAATTACTTTGCCATTTTTTTTCACCCCTGAGAAACAGCAGAATGTTGTAGTATTCATTTTCCACTAAAAAGGTCAAGTTTTCGATTCTGCTTTCTCCTCCTGATAAGAGCCAGTCAGAAAACCCAGACCCTCACATACTTCCTACAGGATATCTTCATTGTATCTGAGGCATCTATACAAAATCCTTTGCCAGAAATGCTCAGTGATAAGTTCCTCACCTCCTGCTTCCTCCCGTTAAAACAAAACGGCAATCTGTGATCTGAATGGGTGCTAAATTTACCCTAACGAAGAGAGGTGCAGTCCTTAACCTTACCCTGTGCGTGTCCTCTGCCCACAGCCACTGCTGCGACTCTGAGCTGTGCTCAAGGAGCCCTGTTGACTTTACAGGGATTATTTGAAGGAACGATGTTGTGAAACCACTCTCAGCTTCCCGTCCCCTGAAAATCACAGTTCAGATGTGCCTGCAGTCAAGGGAGAAAGTTACGGTATGACAGCAGCTCTTTTCAGTGTTTCACTGCGCTGGATAAACGGCCACAGAAAGGTTAGTGATTTTTTTGGCATGGTCACCACACGCTTTCTCACATTGGCAATAACAAGGAAACAACAAGGGCAATTGCTCTATAGTGAAGTGCTCCAGTAACACTCTTTAGAAAGAGAACGTGAAAAAGAGTGTGCTTGGGATCAATACACAGAGCTAAGGTCAGGGCTGGAGTAACACTGGGAGATGGAGAAGGCAGGAAAAGCATCAAGGAGAAGGAATTGAAGGGTGGGGGGAGATGGTTCTTCAGAAGATAAGAGGGCTCACTGCAGGGTCTGTGTGCGTTCACTGGGTAGCAGCGGGTCGGGGACAGGGGCTGTTAGTTCATCTTATAGACAGTCTTTACCCTGGCAGCCTGCGACCTTGAGGACGTCCCTCCCAGACAGCAGCCCCCTGCAGAAAGGCAGATGCATGGAAAGTGCTCCGAAATGGGCAGCTATCAGAGCGAGGGAGCTACCTTAGTGAGGGATGTGCTGGATCTCGAGAGGGCCCTGGCTCTCTGCAGAGAGAAACTGCTTGCGAGGGTGATTAATTCATCAGCAAAACATTAATTATCCTAATGACTCCATTCATTAACCTCTGAAGGGAGAGGAACTGGCCCCTCTCCATCTCCAGAGAAATTTAGCCTCTTCCAGCTTCAGCTCTGGAGTTTCGGGTGCAGAAAACTAGTTCAGGTACATGAAGCTGTTAAAAATGAGGCAACGTGGGGAGCAAATATCCTGCAGGCAAAATCATACACGGGGCTGAAATCCCACACAGGCTCCAGTGCAACATCATTGGTGCCAGTGGGATTTTAACCTCCCCAAACAGACAGGTCTGCACATCACTCTCGCAGCACAGTTGTTCCTGCAGAAAAATTGTAATCGAGATTCCCCAATTCTGTGCCACCAAGAAAATATCTTCTCTTTTGACCAACAGAATATGTGGCTGAATCCCACTGGGACTGCAGATAAGACTTGGAATGACCTACTCCGTGTAGGAGTCGGTCTGAAGAAACGTAGACTTAAGTGTGCACATAAATATTTCTTTGACAAAGAACGTTACAAAAGCAGTTCACGTGTGTGAATTGTCCCCGTACCCCCCCTGTGTTTGTCAAAGCTTGCATCTGTTAGACAAAAACAGTGATGGGGATTGGGAAAGGATGGCAACTACTCTTCTTCAAAGGGGTGGTGGTTCTGCTCCTGCTGCTGGCGGGCTTTCAGCTAGCCCTGTTTGCACTCCATGCCTCGGTTTTCTTCCATGCGGGCTGCTTTACCATCTATTAATTAGAAGTGCTGCATGAGAGCTGAAAAATAACATTATTTCTGGGATGCAACACACCTCTGCCCTAGGGAAATATAATGACTGCTGCTGAAGAGCCATGTGCTGGTTAAATAAAACTTCATGAGCTGCTCAAGTCATGAACGAATGCAGTTTACAGCTCGCAGGGACCTCAGCAGTGCATTTTCCACCGGGGTTAACGCTTCACACCTCAGTTTCCCCTTAGCTCTGTATATCTGTGTGTAGGTATAAGAGCCTTTCTCACTATGTTGAGTGCCAGCATCCCCCTGTCCCATCCTGTTCCACGTGCCAAGTTACGGAGCTGTGACACATCTCTCCTAAATGCTGGATCCCATCCTGGTTTCCAGATCCTTTCCAGAAGCCCTCGCAGAGCCATTCCAGAGTTCGATAATTTCATTTTTAAAAAGCTTTCAATTTCTTTTGACAGGACTGGAGTGTTTAAAGATGGCAAAGTGAAGGAGATAAATAGATTATTGATCGGACAGGCTTGTAATTCCATAGTGAATTGGATTTAGCTCCTTCACTGAGATCAGGTCTCTGCCATAAATCTCCCAAGGAATCAATAGGATGGAGTGTGCCTGGTGAGGAGGCCTTCTGTTTGTTACCATGGCCACAGGTAGGGGCTGCAAGCGAGCATCCCAGCACAGGGAGGGCAGCAGCTGGCAGTCAGGTGTCTGCTGGCTGTCCTCGTTGAGGGGTGCCTGTGACCACATCGGGGCTGTGGAGACATTGCATGCACAGCTGCACGTGTCATCCTGAGATAAGGCCGTGTGCAGCCATCACTGTGATGGCACAAGGCAGGAGATTCACCATCAGGGCACACGTCACCACTGGGCTCTGCATCGTGGTGTGTTTGAGTCTCAGCTGACTCCAAGCTGGAGGCGGCTTCAGAGCTGGGCTGGGCAAAGACTCAGATGGACCGTGATTAGAAATGCAGAGGGAGCTGCCAGCAGCAACAAGTGCCAAAAACCAAACTTCTCCCTGATCTAGCTAACAGTGCCAGGGAATAAAACTAACTTCAGCCTCTTCGGTCTCTGTAGGGTCTGTGTGCTGTGACTCTGCACCTGGCACCAGCGCTTGGTTTGTGGCTGCCCAGAGCTCTGTCAGCAAGTGGCTCAGTGCATGGAACCACAGCAGTGCTGGAGCTCAGAGCCTCGTGTCTGCTAAAGCCTTAGTGGTCTGTTTTCTTGGGTTGGTTGCAGCTCTGGCTCTGAAAGTTTGTGGATATCTAGATTGAGAATGGATTGGAGTGCAACACAGTGTGTTTCTGTGATGGTGTGTAGGTCAGTCTACTTGTCCTTCTGCACTCTGTTCATCCTCACCTTCCCCAAAATCTGTAAACTCGGAACAGAGATACAACCATGACTTCCCTAAAGTTATTTGTTATTCAGGTTTAATAGATGTCTGAGATTAATGCTTATTGTTGTGAATGCTATGAGAACATAAAATTCACACCTTCCACACTGAGTTTTCCTCAAGTTTACCCCATCCTTCAGCTCCCTATTAGGTCCTCTTTACTTGCACAGTTGAACTCCTTGGGTTCAGCAGCATTATTTCCCCAAAGTTCAGCTCTTTGCAGAACCCCTGGAGCCCCAGGCCTTGGCAGAGTGTGCTGGGGGCATTCCAAAGCCAGGCTTCACTGGGAGATCTCCAGCGCTTCCTGTTTCCAACTGAGCTGGCAAGACACAAGGTAGCTTTTTTCTCTCTATTTCATTCTCCTTCTGGTGCTGGCTGTACCCCAAAAGGCAGAGAGGCAATGAGAGAGATAGGAGTAGGAAAGCAGCTAAATCTTTCCACTCTTGAAGAAAGAGTCTGTGGTCCTCAAGTTTGGATCTGATGTTGAGAAGGTGTGCAAGGGATATCCGCTCACCTTGCTACTGGGTGTTAATTAAGAGACATTTTACTTAGACCCACTGGAAAAAAAAGCCTTGTTGGTTTCCCATCTTCCATGGGAAACAAACATATGAACTGTTTGGGTTTTTTTTTGTTAGTTTCAAGTAAAAGAAAAACATCCAAAAAATTGTCATGAAGAGCATTTGGGGGACTGAGAAATGGGGACCTACCCAAATCAAAGTGCCTGGCAGCCGAGGCTGGACATTTAATTGATTTTGACTTTAGAACAAGTGCAAGCTGGGAAGGGATTTGTAGGAGAGCAGCTCTGTTTGTAAACTTTTTATCTCATCAGAAAAGCCACAACTGATGAATCACATTTTCTATCGAGAAAACTTTCAGGAAGCATAAGCTGCTCAAGCAAAACTCATCTTGTCTGACCGTTCCCAGAAGCGAGTGATGCAGAAGAATCTGAGTTACCTATAGATGTGAATGCAAGCCCAGTCCAATTTTCTCATTGTGTACAAATCACAGAGCTGCTGTGTGCCGTAATCCAGGCAGTCATTGCTTCCAGCTCTTTTAGCTCACCCGGTGGAAAGTCCTGTTTGCATCTGTCACGTTCGAGCCTCGCTGAGGGGAATGGCTCGAATCAGTTGGATTACAAACTCCTTCTGCTTTCTGGTGGATTGGAGATGACCTCCAGATCTGAATAGTTACTACTTGGAGTTGGTCAGGGGTTATGCTGTTATCATTGGCATTAGAAAGCCTTTTTCTAGCCCAGATTTCCATATCAGCAGTAGCAAGAAGCAGTGGGAAGAGGCCAGAGGCTGGCTGGGAGCTGGTGCCTTCCAGAAGACAATGGGTGAAGCCTGAAAGGAGCCAGCTGGGATCTTCTGCTTGCTGTGGGCAGGAGAGGTGGAGACTGGGATGCTCTGAAGCAGAGATGATGGCACCCATTGCGTATACTGATTCAGAATGGGCACTGAGTGATGTCACTGGGAACTATCCCAGTGCCTTTCCAGGCTTAACAACCTTTTGTGATGATTGAAGGGGCCAGTGAGGGAGAGCTGCCAGCCTGGCTTCCTTTCGCCAGGACAAATGGATAAGCCATCCCAATGCCCCATCTGGACCTGAGCGCTCGGATCCCGTGCTGTGCCTCAATGCAGGAGGCAAAGCAAATCCTTCCCACTAAGGAGACAGGCTTCCCAGTACAGCCACTGTCCCTCACCATGTTTACATGTCTCCATTTGCCAGGATCTGTTGGAACATTTTGTGGGCTGCTTTCTCCTTTGCTTGCCAGAGCTATGGAAATGTCACCTGCCTAACAGGGAGTGGCACTGGAAACAAACCCGTGTGGTTTCTGTCCATTCAGACATCAGACGTGACACGGAGAGATGAACCAGCTACCAGGAACCTGCTCAGTGTGCACGGTGCTGCTCTGCTGTTTGTCTGACTCTGTCTGTCTGCCACACATCATTAGCTGCTCCTGTTCCAAGGCTGCTCCTCGTTGAGCTGCCTAGATGCTGTGGATGCATTATTTTTCCTTGGAAATGTGCGAGTACCTATGAAGAATCTCAAATATGATGCAAGTAAATGCCTGGCTCCTGGCCTTACTTTGGACATCTCTTACCACAGGTGTGCAAATGTGAGGATGGGGGCTCGCAAGATCTGCTTCTTCCCTTGAAAGCCTGAGATGTGCTGAGTTGTGATGTCTGGAGAGCCGCCCCTGTGACATGGGTTTCTCTCCTTTCCTGCCTGCTACAAGGGAAGCAAACCCAGCCTGAACTGTTATCTCTGTGCATGCTGTCGTAGCTCGAGGGACTCTGACCTTGCTCTGAAAGGTATTTAATGTCTACAAGGAAGATACAGTCAAAACAATTCTCTTTCACCAAAGTGAAACACAGCAGAAAAAGGAGTGAGGAGGAGTGAGAGCGGACTGGCAGCGCTCAGCTGAGCACTGTACTCCTCCTGTGCTGAAGCGAAGCTTTGCTGATGGTTCCTCTCACACTGCTGAATTCATGCCCTTCTGAGGATGGCATGGCTGAAAAAGGATCAGGAGGCGCAGTTCAGAGGCTGTGTGCAGGCTAGTGGTGGTGGTTCTGGCATCCCCTTTTGCTCCTTCTCAAGGAAATCCCACCTATTGTTTTCATGCTTCCTGCTGTACATTGGAGCAAAACTTTCTTCATCTGCAGGAGCTACAGTAGAGCTCCTTCCAATATAACCCATCCAGGTAGCTTAGGGCAGGAATAGGACAAGGGCAAAATGTGAGTGAGGAAAGCCCAGATCTGAGATGTAGCAAGCAGTTGACCAAAAGTATTTGAAGCTTCATTGCAATGGAAGGCTCGTCTATCCCTCTCTCAACAGTGGACCCCTGATATCTTGAGCTGGATCCTTGTTCTGTGCCGAGAATACAGCTGCATGTGTGTATAGGAATCATTAGGTCAAAGTCTGAGGCAGTGATTGAGCAGGTGGTGGAGGGCCATAGCCAGCCCTGGAAGCACAGGTGGGAGCAATTCACCTGTGTGACCAGAAGGGGTGGACCCAGGGTGCACCCTTCCCCAACCTCATTTAAGGGCTGGCAGCTGCAAGAGAAGCATCTCTACTTAGAGACTGCCTTCTCTGGAGTGTTTGATGAGGCCTAATCTTCAGAAAGGGGTAAGCAATTCCTTCTTTGTTACCAGATGGTGATTGCTGCTTTTCTTGGGTGGTGCAAAAGTGGTTTAATATCTGCTGCCTCCTGTCCTTCTGCTGTGGAACAGCTGCTTCCATTGAAGCCCCTTCCTCCTGTGTCCTGCTCCAGTATTTCATCATCTGATTTTTATCTCCAAATTGAGATAAAATATTTTAACTTCCACAACATATGAAACTCCACAAAATGTCTGTTCCCACTAATCAAGATAAAGGATCTGAAACCCCTCAATAAAGGTGGAACAGCATTTTGAATCTTCAGGTGTTCGAAGCTTTCCCTTGAGCGAATAACGTAAAACATTCCATTCTTTGCTTTTATTATACCATTATTTCAAATAGATAAATGTCCTCTGGAAGAGGAGGAGTACTTGAAAATATGTATTTTAGCAAGGAGTGGGGAGCTTGCTTTGAGCTGGAGAACACTTTGGGGAAACTGAGACAGGGCAGAAGCCGCATTACTTGCTCAAAGGCACAGAAAAGTCATGTTGGACCTGTGGTTAAAATCTATGAGACTATAACTCCTGGAACACCCCACACAGAAGCTTTTGTTTCGTTATGCCCTGTATGAGTCCTTCAGCAGTGTGTTACTTCAGAGTATGGGGATAATCTCCATGCTGATTATTTGTAATACCTCTGTGGTGACCCCAGTGCCACGGGCTTTTTCCTTAGCTCTTTAATTGCTTGCCTATCCTAGCCTGGGAGCCTGCACGAAGTGCCCTGAGATGCATTGACTCAAGGAGGAGCTGTTTCCCTGTAAATGAGAGCAGGACCCGTTTTTTTTAGATGCTGATGGATCACTTCAACTTCAGTATTCACGGTCGAGGCATGTACCAGGTTAGGCATATAAGTCTGTCCCATTTTTGGGGCATCATCATCTGTTATCTGAGTAGGTAACTCAGATTAAGAAGTGAGGGAAGGACATGGCAGCCTGGTGAGCCTGTGGTGTCCACAAGCAGGCACCGTGTGGATCCAGGCAGAAGCACCAATAGGGCACAGTCTTCTCAGCCCCACTTTCCATCTGCTAACAGAGGCCCTGGAGATACCGGAAGGTGCTGGTTCCCATCCTTCACCCTAGCTTTGCGTGCAGCACCATGATCTATCTGGCTGCTATGCAGAGCTGAGAGCTGGGATTCCAACCCTCAACCTGAATCCACCTCATCTGCCTTTAAATAGAAACGGGGCTTTGGGGGGGACTGGGACTGGAACAGAGCTCCTTCCGCGCTGCAGGGCAGTGGGGTCGGTGAAGAAAAAGCTGAGGGTGAAGTCAATTAATTCATTCATTACAGAGCAGCTGCAGACACAAAGATATTTCAATTGTGCTTGCTGGGAGGTCCTCATGAGAGAGACATTTCATTTTCATCGCAGTCCCCAAGGGTAGGTCAGAGTCACGCAATTTCATTCCTGCTGAGTACAGAGTAATACGGATGTTCCAGGCACAGTGGAGCCTCTTGCTGCTTGGAGGTAGCAATAGTTAGAGTGAAATCAGACCCTACTTCAATCAAGAAAGATTAATGATAGGAGAAAGCAGAGAACTTGGGAGGGAGAGGATGGTGAATGTTATTTCAAGGCTTGCGGAATGAGAAAATGAGGCTGGGAGTATATTTCCCATGGGGAGATAAGTTTGTGATCAGGCATCTCTTGTTGGGAAGGATCTCTGCCATGGCTTGGTGCTCACAATGAAGGCCTTCTGAGCTACTTCATTAGGATTCCACCAGAAAGCATTGTAGCCTTCTGCCCAACCTCATTGTGGTGGCCAGGCCAACACATCCCGGAGCTGTAGTTCTGTCCCGGCCCACTGCGTGTACTGCACCCTCTGCTTTGCTGCCTGGTCTTGTGAGCAGAACTCAATGCATTTGCATATAAATTCAGGTCATATAAATTCAGACAGAGGTCTGATCGCTGAATGGCTCTTGTTGCAAGATGCAGTGCTTTTTTCATGTACCTTTGTACCTCAAATTGGAGAGCGGAATGTTGGTTGCTTAATTGCAGTGGTGATTTCAAACCCTTTGCTCCTTCCAGAGAGATTTTCAAGAGTCCTACAATCAGTATCTCAAAGCCTTCTGAAGATACAACCATTTATTGCAGCGCTTGGCTGGGTAATGTTTCAGGGAAAAAAATGTCATCCTGTCTGAATACACCATGTTAGCAAGAGAGGAAATGTACCTATCGACAGATGAATAGACAAAAAGAGCCTGCGATGCTTGAGAAATAACTGGGACTTCTCAATCATTTCTATCTACCTGACAGCAAAGTTCACCTGAGAAGCAAGGGCAAAGTCTAAACAGCTACAGCATAATTTGAAAAACACTGATGGGAGTGGGGCTGTGGAGTAAGAGCACCGGAGTGCTGATGGCTCTGCTGCGTTCCTGTTATATATTGATGACAGGGATTGCAGAAACAGAGCTTCTTGGGCTGGCCTGAAATCTCAAGAGGAGCACTGTATCACAGCAGGAATAGGCTGAAATTCATGGAAGCTTCAGCAGAGGAGCAAAGCAATCAGTGCGTTTCCTTGTTTGTCTCTGCAAGCAGAGATCGTTCATAACATGGAACAGGGCTTCTCAATTTTAAGGAAAGAACAATGTGTGGAAACACTTTTTTTTTTTGTTTGTTTGTTTTTTACAGTTCTATGTAAAAAATGTGAGATGCCACCATGATGTGGAACTTCACTGGGAGCTTATTTAATTAGGGGGAGTCGGAGTGGAAGAACATGATCTTTCCCTGGGTAGCTCCATCCTTCCAGACTTGTTTCTCCAGTTACTACAAAAGAGGAAGCCTTTCCTAAGCAATTCAGGTAGTTTGTCCTACCTATGTAGAAGTAGGAGCAAGGGCAAGGGAGGAAACTGACTATGCAACAGCTTGTTATGGGTTATGCTTGCAGCGTTTCCCATTGCAAAACTGCTTTCAGTTATCTGGGCTTGTGTTCTCCTTCCGAATGTCTGTTGCAGGTTAGATTTTGCAAGAGTAGTTTTAGATAAAGTGAAGCAGAGTTATGCACCCCTGCCACCACAGAGATTACTCTCATGTTCCATGCATTGTAATGAGAAAAATCACCTATGATAAAAATAGCATGAGGTGATGTCACTTAAAATTATCATAATGTATCTGGAAAGAAAAACCACTGGGGATGCTGGGTGATCTTAAATCGGAGACTTTTTTTTTTTTTTTTTGAATCCCAGATTTAGTAATTGTAACCTGCTTCTATAGAGTAATGAGGGCATGATTTGTTTTGCAGAGGTCTGGTTCTGTTCTGGTTAATGTGGGCTGATGCAGGGGTTGTGGGGAGAGGTGCGCAGGTACGTGAGCTTCTCAGAGTGATAGAATTGGTTGGGTTGGAAGGGACCCTTAAAGGTTGGGTTGGATGTAGTCCAACTCCCCTGCAGTGAATGTTGGTCACTTCACTTCCCCCAGCCTGTACAGGTACAGCTTTGTGCTGTGTCAGGACTGCATTTCTCTTCTCTCCAAGCTGGGACGTGGAAGCAGCCACCAAAAGATGTCATCCCCCTTAATACTGCCCAAATGGACAGGAGATTCAGGCGATTCGTATCCATCCTCATGCTGGTAATGCTGCAGCTTCCTTAAGATGGTAACATTTCACTGCTAAGAGATAACCTAAGCTGGTAACTGTGCAGCATCTTTTCATACAGACTAGCTGGGGCCATTCCAATTGAGTATAATAAACGATATAAGGAACAATATAAGTGGCGCTATAAATAATAATGCTGCAATTCCATTGATGGCTTATGGTGGCATTATAAATGATCGGAGCAAAGTCAGGAGGTCTCTTCACACCACCAGAGCCTCGTGCTGGAATTATAGATCTAATTTAAGTGCATTTTGGGGGTAAATTATTTATTAAAGTGTAAAGCTTATGGAGATAAATGTTCAAGTAGTCAGACTCCTGGACTAGGTGAGCATTGCTGGTCCTAATAATTACAGGTAGAATTTGCCCCTGGGCAGAAGGGCTATATGAAGTTTTGAGCAACGTTTCAGATATCCAGAAGCCCTGGAGGACACTTCTTGGCACAGGGGTGCAATCCATAGCCTTGCAATGAAATGACCTGCTTGTATGAGCAATCAGTTCTGACTGATTTGATTTGATTGAACGCCAATTTCTCATACATCCATTTCAGTCATTAGGCTGGTGTTAGGAGATGGAGCAGGGAGAAGCCTTTCTCAGGCCGATGAAACAACATGGCTCTTACAACTGTTGTTCTAAGTCTTCCTGCGTTATGGCCCCAAAATGGAGTCCTGGCGCTGCTGTTTTCATCTCTTGGTGCATATTTCATTCTAATTTTAGCTGGAACTTGTCAACGCTACCAAACCAGGGGAGCAATCACAGGGCTGTGGCGAAATTCTCTCAGCAACAGATTTCGTAGGTGACCTCAGAGGAGTCACTTAAAGAGCCCAAAAGACCCAAGCTCAGGGAGGCGGTACAAGGTAGAGCCTGAAGTCTGCTTTTAGGATGGGAAGCAGAGGAAGGCTGAGCTCATGTTCACTCTGAAGAGTGCATTTCTGGAGTTTTCTGTAGCATAAAAAATTGTCCATGGAGCAGGAGTCTCAAGACAGTCTTGCTCCACTGGGCTGCAGTAGGGATAAATACATTAAGATGAGGTATTAAGATACAGTGGTAATTAGGAGCCATATAAGTAACTTAGATATAAAATGAAACTACTAATAATGCATAAATGCAAAGCCTTAAGAGGTTTGCTTCGTATAAAGTACCCAGCCATTTGGTGGCTTAGCTCAATTCTCTGAAGCTGCAAATTCAGGCTGAAAATCTTATGAGGATATGCTCTTTCAGTGAGATTCTTTTTTTTTTCCTCCTTGTCATATTTAAAATATTGCTGAGGCCAACTTTTTGTCTACAGGCAGTGGGTTTTTTTTCATAGCTTCCAGCCAGACTAGCAAATGTTGGAAGGCAGGGGAAAATATATTTAAAACGTGAACTTAGCAGACTTGGGGGAAGATCCTGATTAAGGCACCGTATCTATAGGCCAGACCAGGGAGATGAAGATGGAATCAGTATTCCTGCCACTAATTCACTCTGTAACCTTGTGTCTGTCGCTAAGCTTTTTTTTGTGCTCTATTTTCCTTGTCAGTAAAATGAGTATTATAATAGTTACCTTCCTGATAAGGGTTTCAGTTAATCAATTTCTAAAGCCCTTAAGTACAGAGAGACGCAAGATAGCATATCAACGAAGCCTTGCTTTTATCTGTGCCTCAATATTCTCTGAACTGCGTTGTCTGTAACTGAACAGGACCTGATCTATATAAACCCAAACTCTCCCATTGACTTTGATGAATAAATAGTATTTTTTTATTTTTTTTTTAGCAAATAATACCTGCGTGCTTTTTGTCACAGGCAGAATTTGCTCCTCTTTAAAATGTGTTTGAAAAGCAAATCAAAAAGGTTTCAGGTGGGCTGGTAGAATTAAACTCCCCCGATGACTGAATTGCTTGCACAGTTTGCCTGTGCTGTTCTTTGTCGCAACTCGAGTTGGTTTTTCTGCTACCGGTGGTAGCAATAGGCAGAAAAGCACTATGCTTATTTTTTTCCCCCTCAAAATTCTGAATTTTAGCCAAGGGAAAAGGAGAAGGAAATAATGAACTTCTGACAGGCGTTTCTCAAACAATAGAATACTAAATCATGGTTTGGGAATGAAGATCCTTTCTTACAAGGACCGACTAAGGAGCTTAGCTTTATTTAGCCAAGCAAAACTGAAGACTGAAAAAGAGGGGGTGATTGTTGCATGTAAGTAGATTGGGGCATAACAGCAGGGAAGGAAAAGAGCTATTAAATCTAAAGGACAATGCTGAAACAAGAACAAATGGGTATAAACAGACCATTAATAAATTCAGGCTGGTAATTAGAAGAATATGTCTAAATATCCGAAGAGCTGGATTATAGATAGCCTTTCGGGGGAAACAGGCACAGGCAGGTGAAGGAATCCAACTGCATTTCAGATGGAGCTGAACATGGCAACCTTGGCTTGGGTGGAGGAGTGGACCCAAATCCAGCTCTGTATGTTTTGCTTGGACAAATCAATTGGTTTTTAGCTTTTCCTCAAGTTTACTCCATCTCTAGGAAAACAGGGGATAACCACTGTTCCTCCAAGTTGCTTCCTACATATATTGTGGCTGGATTTTAAATGGAGAATCTATCACATCACCATTATATCAGATATATCTTCTAGTCCCTGTTTGCTCTGCAACCAAGTGCTTTTATCATCTTCCCTCTTTTCCCACAGTTGCTGTCCAATCTGTATCTCCTCCTGTCTTGTAACCCCAGACCATTTCAGACCTACCGTTTCTTAAGTAAAGATATACAGCTCTAACTCATGGTTACAATCTACAGCACAGGTGGAGCAGCTTGTATGTAAGATGCCTTAGTTTCCTTTCTTACTTACCCTGTTCACTTTGGGCAGCAATGGCTTTTGCTGCAACAGTTCTCAACCTGAGTCCTGACAGTGCTTTAATTAATAATTTAAGTGATTTGCATTCCCTGAAGTGCATGCAAACAGATTTATTACAAGCATTTGTGACCTGTTCTTCTAAAGCACTTCTCTGATGTCTGTTCTTCATTAGAGTTCACCACCCAAGTTGGTTAGAGTGGTACTATGCAGGTAAGTGCTATTTCTTGAAGCTTGTCTTGGGAGCTGAGCCAATTAGGATGGGCTGATGTTAGGATCTGTGTGCTCATTCAGGTGGATGAATGCACAGGGAGAAGTGAAAGAAGCAGAACAAAACCCTCAAATGGAAGCATCTGGGGGAGGGGAGGAAGAGTCTAATTGCTCCTGCTTTGGATCTCTCTTTTAATGAGAGGGCTGGTGTGCTGTTTCATGAGCTATTGCCCACTAGTATGTTAATGCCTTCTATTCACTTATCTTCCTCTGCCACACTGTCCTGTACTAGCTCATCCCTTTGGGCACACAAATCTTACCCTTCTCCCTGGACCGCTGGCAGAGCATTCCTGCTCTGTCCTAGGTTATATTCTCCTTCACACCAAGCAGAGTCCTGTGCATGTCTGACCAACCTCACCTGGCCTTCAGCATGTAAGTCTTCCTGCGTTGCTGAAAAATCCTAAGTCTTTTATTTATGACTTGTTTTAAGAAAGCATCAAGCACTACACCTAGACGTAAGCCTCAGAGACTGTATCGTCTGAGTACACAAGAAAAGCATTTTTATAACTATTGGGAGCTGCAGCACTTAAAGTCAAAGTGACTTTATCCAAGGTACGGGAGAAGTTCATCGAAGAGCTCTTCGTACTGGTACTCCAGACTGTCTGCCCTATGCGTTAAACTTAAAGCTGTCCTTCCTTCGGAATTTGAGCAGCTACAAAGGGCTAGGTCTGAGCTGCTGCAGTTTACTGTGTCTGCCTTAGCGCTGCGTAACCCAAATTGCCCTTCTGTGCTTGGTCCTACTCTGTTCTTCACTTCTGAGTTGAAATTTCCTTGCCTCCCTGTATTACTGGGTGCACATCGGGCTGTGTTTTTGATACTCCTACTTTTTTTAGGGGCATCTGCCTGCTCTGTCCTTGTGTATTTGAATGCACACTGCTCAATTTAAGCAGTGAATCAATCCCCTATTCCAATATGCTGTGTGCGAATCTCTTGCAGTGTGGGCTGCAGCTTCACCCCTAACCTGTGAATTCTCTCTTGCTATGGACATTGAGCTCTGGTCCCTCAGCCACTACAAGAAGATGGTTTCAGCCTCATTTTTCACTGGTAGTGACTGGAATGACCAATCTGCTGCCTGCTAGGGAGCGAAAGGTCAGGCCAGGTCCACTCTGTGGCTACTTGTTTTTCTCCACAGTGACCAATTTCAGACAGTAATAGAAGCATCAATAATGTCTCTGTCTTCCCTGACTGCTTTTTTTTTCCCCTCTCCTATTGATTGAAATATTGCAGCTTCCATTTGTTAGCTCAGCCCCTGTGAGGCAGGCTGAGGTGTTCACTTGCAGCACGTGTCCTCCCCATGAACAAGATGTGAGGAGCTGAACTAATTTGGGATCACGGAGGTGTTGACTGCAGACTGCAACTTGTAATCTCCTTGGCTCCTGTTCTCTTGTGGCCGAGGCCGGAGTTCTCAGGGCCCTGGGGCTTTACCTGGCAGCCAAACCTCTGCAAAATGCTTTGAAGGCAACAGATGGAAGAGGGTCTCCAAGGGCTCCTTGCTGCCCAGCTCAATGGGCTTGCAGCTCCTGTGGCTGTGGAGGAAGATGAGAGCAAGAAGAGCTTAAGGACAGGGGCTGTGGGACACACGTGTCCTCAGAGCCCTGCTCAGCAGTGTGTGGAGCATGACTTAGGGCAGCAGGAATGCAGTGGGAACCACAGGTGCTGCCTTCCTTGTTCCCACCTGCCCAGCCTGATTCACCATTAGGGAGCTTGTGCAGGGCAGACAGACCCAAAGGCATCCTTTGCTTTCTCGTCTGTCACTAAACACTGTTTCAGTCTTGTGTACCTTTCTATCCCTTGAGAGAGCAAGGAAAAAAAATACCCATCAGAGGGCTTCATCACAAGTCACACTTTTTCCTTGTGGCTGGGTCAGTGCTAACAGAATATCCTCAACTATGAATCTTGTCTGTTGAGCTGCAGGGCTTGCTTTTCTCAGGGTAAATTAAAGTTCAGAGCTGAGCGTCTGGTTCAGAGGCTTCTCCAGTTTGGGACTTGTGTGCTGAGCTCTCACACTAAGCCATCCTTGCTCCTTGTGCAGGGACAGGCCACAAGGAGATGGAAGGTGGTGATATGCTCCATCTCAAGCTTCAGCAGACCCTATTTCTCACTGCTCTTCCCAAGTTCTGCAGCATCTCAGCCTCCAACATACTGCAGAGCACCCGATAGCAGCCCACACAGGCACTGTAGCCCAATCATAACCTTCTGTGGTGTTTAATTGTTGTCTTGATCACATTTGGGATGGGTGGATGAGATGATGCTGATGGTTTCTGAACTGCTGCTCTGCAGACCATATACACATATACAGCCCATCAGTCTGGAGTACAGCTAGCACTCCCTGATTTCTTCTGACAGCTGAAATTTGATGGAATTTGATTGTCTTAAACAAATCTGTTTCTGTGAGCACGTGCTTCTGACTGAAAGGGTTTTGTAGTTTAGAGTTAATTGATATTCAAGGGAGATTATTCAGTGGTAATGCATTCATAAGCAATGTCACTGTTTGTTTGAAAAATTAAAACATTAATTTAAATTAAACTGTAAACAAGAGGAAGGCACGTTGTATGGGTAGGAACTGAGAAGGCAATGCAGAGTGTCTTCTGATTGGAGTAATGTTATAGCTCTATCTGTCTGGGACTGACATGCTTTAAAATAAGGAGGATTGAGAATGCTTTGGGCCATGTTTTCTAGCTTTTTGCGGCATCTTGTCTCTTCATTAGGAGGAGATGATGGTTCAGTGATCACCTGAGACTTCCAAACCATCTGTCGATTCTCCTCTCCATCAGCCTTCCCTTATGGCTGTGGATAGCTCTCACTGGGGCATTTCACCATCTGAGCCCACGAGGTGATGGCATTTCTACCCCATGAAGTGCTTGCTGGAATTGGAATCAATCCTTTTAGGCTAGAAGAAAAAAAGTGCAGTGGGCCATTTGCACAATACTACCTCTATCACTTCTAGCAGGAAAGGCTTCTTGAGGAGAGGGTGGCATTTTCTGAGATGTTTCTTTACTAAAAATCCCTCTTTTATAGACAGATGAAATGGCTTGTAGGCCCATTTCAATAAGTGCCAATAAGGCAGGCTGCAGCAGCTAGAGCAATCGTCTGTGCCTTGAATGACTTGGGTTCAAGTTTCTGTACTGCTGCAGGACTTCTCTGCAGCCTCAGGTGTCTCCTCTTTTCTCCTCATGTCAGTTTGTTCCTGTGGCATGGGGCTATCAGTGCTTTCTTGCTCCAGTAACTATGCGGAGGTACTCAAATACAGTGGTAACAAGGGTCATCTAAATAATGTACATAGATGGGTAAGCATGATTATTTCCCATCTCTCTTATGACAGAAATGTTTTCAGGAGCCATTGCATAAGCCAGAAGCAG
>PPHD01010122.1:0-19947 GCA_002909625.1 Bambusicola thoracicus | reverse complement strand
GGTGTTCAAGGGCAGGTTGGATGGGGCCCTGGGCAGCCTGGGCTGGTATGAAATGTGGAGGTTGGTGGCCCTGCCTGTGGGGGGGGGTTGGAGCTTCGTGATCCTTGAGGTCCCTTCCAATCCAAGCCATTCTGTGATTCTGTGTGATCTCTGTTGCAGAGTTTGACTTGAGCATGGGGAGCAATGCCCAGGGCTGTCCCCAGAGCAGCCCCTCACTGAGCCTGGCTGGAGCCAACCCAAGCTGAGCTGAGCCATGCCCCTGCTCCCACTGTTGGTTTGCCTGCTGAGGACACCAAAGCCCGCTGAGTGCTGTGTTCAGGAGAGGGACCTTGTTTGACTCAGAAAATTGAGCAAACTCGGTCTGAAATTCACTGACTGTGAGCAGATACAGGAACCAGATGGTATCATTTCTGCTCTCCTGACAACTGCTGACGGCGCTTTCAGGGCCGATCCTTGCTGAGCTAAGAGCAAACACCTCCAGGCACTCACAGGATGGCTGAGGGCAGGTGGGGGCTTCCAGTGGCACTGCCACCAACCCCAGGTGCTGTGTGTGGGCACCAGCAGTGCTGTGCCATGGGGGCTGTGTTGGGCATCAACTGCAAACCATGACAGGATCCCGTCATAAAAGCTTGGAGAGTATGAATTACTGAAACAATACCGCTTTTCCTGCTCAGAGATGCAATTTATTAAGCAAATGTTGCCGGCTGATATTCTGCTGTATCTACTATTGCAATCGGCCATATGGGAGGAAATCTGTAAATTATGTTATGGCAATTAAAACAAAGCCATATCGTTTATACAAAACTGTTGAATGAATGATGCTACAGGAAGCAAACGTACCAACCAAACAACGGAACTTCATGAATATTTAATTCTTATAATTTATTTAAACAAGAAAAGATATAGCATACGATAACCTTCACAGCACCAATTAAGATGAAGCATTAGATCTCTTAACAATGTTGTTTAGTTTTAGGAGATTCAGTAAATTGTCTTGCTGTAATTAATTTCTTATCCAAATAATGAGGAGGAGAAGGAAGGGGCCCGAGCACTGACTCCTATGGCTTTCCCAAAGAGGAGAGCAAGCAGAGCCGGGCAGCAGGGCTGCGTCTGGGCCGGTTTGGTGCAGCCGTGCAGAGAAGCACAAAGCACGGCAGGTACAAACCACCCTTTGCAGACTGCAAACTGTTATAAGCTCAGAAATTTTTGCATTTCAAAAATATCAAGCCCACACCGCTATAGGTTTCACCCTACAAATCCTTCGTCTTCATCATTCGCTACTTCTGGTTCAGCGTTTTGGTTACACAGCAGCACTGAGGGCACTGCCACGGGCCCATAGCTGAGTGCTGCTGTGCATGTGTGAGCACAAGAGGTCTTGCTGGGCAGCAGGGGCATGCACTGGTGCTGGGCACGGGGCTGGGTGCAGCCGTGGCAGTGTGCCCCGTGTCCGAGCCTGGCAGGCACTGGGCTGGGGAGGAACACTGCTGCTGATTCAAACTCGCCTGATGGAAACAGCACTTGGAGTTTTTTCAGTGTTTTGATCAATAGTTGTTAAAGCTGTTAACAGAAGAACAAATAGACCAAAACTGCAACTTGAGCGTTTTCATGCAATGTTTCTGTGAGTTCAAGGTCACGCTGCCTGGGTGTGCCAGAGCTCAGTCCATCAGGCAGCCCTTATCACAGGTCGATAATGTCAGGAGTGCAGCGCTGAGCCAAGCGCAGCCCTCAGCAACCACACCATGGGTCAGAGCTGAGGGCTGCATCCAGCTTAAAGCGCCCACATTGCTGAGCACTCTGTGTGGGATCAGTTAGCAGCAAAGCGATGAAAGGCCCTCTTGTTTCCCTCTGCACACCTGGAGCCCTACTCAGACCGCCCCAAGTCCTTCCTGTCAGCGTGGTGGGAGCAGTACGTTGGCTCATTGCAGGGCTGAGCTTTGTTTTTGCTTGGATGGGTTTTTTTGCACCAGTGGCAGAATTGAAACATTAACAGAACAGAAGGAATTATAGGTCTGCAATACAGAGCATTTATGGTCACTTTTCAGGGCAAAATAATGGATTTCAGGGCTTTCACGCTCATCGCAAGTTGAGAAATCGTTTCTGTTACAGACTTCACCCAAGAAAGGCATTAGCTGTAGCTAATGCATCCTCTACTGTTGGCAGAATAATACCAGTTTGATATATGGACGCTGAAAAACAGCACATATTTGCAAATAAGAAATGAAATCACACACTTTAACCCAGGCTCAGCTGTACAGAACGGGCTGCTGGCCAGCAGGTCCCAATGCAGCTCTCTGCTCCTGTCAGTATTTACATCCTGTATCTCATCTGAAAAAGTTGTGTGGCTTACATTTAAACGTACGCACGTCTTGTGTGTAAGCACGCAAATACGTTTTAATTGAAAGATGGTTCTTTTTGCAACAATGCTAATTACCTAAATAAACTACTCCATTTCTGCCAAACTAAACCAGTTAACGCTTTGACTTTAGTGGCATTTATGTCAGCACTTCCTGTTGAAGTTTGCTGACCTAATAACTGAGACTGGTTGTGTCAGCAGCAGCAATGCCTATCGCAGCCCTGCTGCCCTTTGTCTTCATTATCGCTCTTCAGTCTATGAACAGAAAGAAACAGCTGCGGCTCCTCAGTATTAGTGTGTGAATTAAAAAAAATCCTTTTAATATCTAAAATAGAAACTGCAATTAACGCTATAGCTTAAAAACATGCAAACATCACAGTATAAGTCTCTCTGTTTTAGCAAATGGACAAGTGAGGTGTGCAGAGCTGTGGGACGCTGGGAGTAGCAGCAGCCACAGCTTAACTCCCTGCCAAAGAGTAGAGAAGATGCTTGAAAACTCTCACAGCCTCACCTGAGCTTCTGGAAGGGAACAATAATAGGGGTGCAGTCAGCATGGACTTCTTGTGGCTTAGGGAAGCCAGCTGGTGGGAGACCCTGAGGAAAGCTGCCTGAGTTGGCTGCTCCTGAGCAGGAGGGGAGAAGGAGCCAGCCTTAGACAAAGCAGAGACACAAAGAGCTATGCTCAGCCCCAGGGTGAGATAGCTATGAAGATAAACCTTGTCTCTGCTGTGCTGGTAGCTGCAGCTGCTGTGGAGTGTCTGAGGTCAGGAGATGCAGATCCTTGGGGCCTCCTGGCACTGGTTCGGCGAGCAGCTCAATCCATTCTCACCTCCCAGGTCTGGGTCTCTCCATAACTCTGTAGCCTGCTCTGCAAACACCAGCACTAAGTGGGGCACTGGCCAATAGAGACATGCTGCTTCTGTTGGGGAGCTCTGGCTCTCCCTTGATGCCTCTCTCTGGTTGCTGCCATGAGGCTGTTGGCAGCCCTTGGTGGTAGCAGGAAGGTATGTCTCTCTCCCTCTACCTGTAACAGCTACATCCTTGCCTGCCTGGTGGGGCACCAGGATTGCTTGGAGAGTCCTCATAGAGCTCCCCTGCCAGCAGCTGTAGCTGAGTGCTTCAGTCTGGAGACTGAAACTGGAGGAGCAGCTTCCTTTCTGCTAAGGTAGATGGTTACTCAGCACAAAGCAGGAGAGATCAGTGTAATCCTGAGGGCGCTGGGAAGTCCCCCACGGAGCCTTCTAACAGCCCACTGTGATTCCACCACACACAGCTTCTGCTGGGGTCTCCAAGAGCTGTAATTCTGATTCCACAAAGCCTTTTGGAGAAAGCCTTTGAAGATACAGCCCTGGAAAAAATAAGGGACTCATCCATCCCAAAAACATGGATCTTTGAGAATGCTTCTGGGTAAATTAGGCACAAGAGCCTTGGTTTTCCTAGAACACAGATTAAGTTTGCACAGATAGAATATTGCTAGCATACTTTCAGCTTTCAATTAGTCCAAAGGACACGCTGAAGTTGTAAATACATCTCAGTATTTTCCTGTGTGCTGGAGTACACCAGTGGTTTATGAGAGTAGCACATTGCACAAGCCTTTGAATGAGGCTTTGGTTGCCATGTGAGAAGTGGAGAATGAGGACACTGTTTCCAGACTGACTAAATTAAAGAGGATTCTCAGCTATAAAGTGATCTGGAGGTCATCTTGTGCATCAGTCTAGCTGGATACAAGATGCCAATAACTGCATTCTTCTTTTTCTTTTGTTATTGGGCTTTTTCTCTTGTCATCAATTAGAAAAGAAATTTCACTTCTGATGACTTTTATGTTTGCCTTTTTGGGTATAGAAGATGCAACTTTTGTCATTCGAGGGAGAAGTGCTCCCAGAGAATGCTTAATTCAATCCCATCCAACAGCATCTTTACTGAATGTTCTATGGTAATGACTTTATACTTAGTTAGATGCACTGATATGTAAAAAAGGAGAGAAGTGGGGTGGGGGAAAGAGTGTGGAATGCCTAATGCTGCAGTTCAGTATCATAATTGGCTCAGGTACTATAAATCTTTTCATATCTGCATTTTTAAACAAAAAGATATTGTTCTTTCAAGCAGTAAATCAAGCTTGTTAGCCCTAAGATTAATAAAGTTTCCAGTAATGAGTTTTCCAAATGTTAAACTTGTTATTCTATTCCTCTTGATTGAAACTAAAATTGTTTTTCAGGCACAAAGCTGTCAGCATAAGATCATGACTGACATGGTGACTTCTCGTTAACAGGCATTCTCTTCTCTGTCTGCCAATTGACTTTCTTTGCATCAGGAGAATGCAAGGTGGAGAAAGATGCAAGGCAGCTGATAGTGATGTGGGGCCCCTCTCTTAGGGCTGTTGTGAAGCTGCAGTGGAACTTTCCTACCCATGTCTGGGGCGGGATGAAAGCTGTGTGCTGTGACCTCCAGGAACCAAAAGTAGGAATGAGCTCAATGTGTGGGTGCAGCCATATACGCAGGAGAGCACTGCTGCTGCTGAGCCACCAGGGCTCTGGTGACCATTGGCTGGCAGGTGAGAATCCAAGAAATGTTTGTGTTGTTTATTGTTCAAAGGTGCTTTTGTCAGTCTTGCCATTTTGTCTGTTGGTGTTATTTATTGTGCTAGAAGATACAGGAATATATTCATCAGCTCCACAGGCTAAAGTGGTTGCTGTGACCGTGAGCGTGGAGGACTTTGGAAGGGTGCAGTAGTGTGAGGTATGGGAACAACACAGCCATGTTGCTGCCCTGCTGAGGAAGCAGGATAGTGATCTATCAGCCCAGAATTGCTGGTGAGAAGCAGGAACCCACAGCTGAGTACTGCAGTGACCACAGGGGGCATAAGGAAGAGCACAAGAACTCGATCAGAACAAGCTTCTGCCTGATAAACATGGGGAATTAGATCCATATCTAGATTTTCATTGGCAGTCAGACCAATCCCTCTTTCGTAAAGTCGCTACAAGCTCAGATTGCTGGGTGAAGGCCTGCCTCCTGGCACCCCCACCTGTGCTGTGGCAGAGCTGATGGTTTGCCAGCTGATGGGAAGCCTGCTCAGGTTGTGTGTTGGTCCCATCAGGAGCCTCCATCAGCTAATGCCCTGAATTGAGATACTGGCCCTGAATTTAAGGGGTGGTAACAGGGGAACAAACCACCTCTTTTACCTATATCAGCTCTCAAAGGGATGCCAGAAAGCAGAAGTTCAACAACCACTGCTTGATAAGGTTACTACTAATATCCTTAGGAATTTGAAAATGCTGTGGAGACTTTAATAGTGTTTAATGCATTCTGACGTGACAACCATAGACCCGGAGGAAGCACAGAGGGATTTTGCCA
The DNA here is from genome assembly GCA_002909625.1 of Bambusicola thoracicus. Lineage (NCBI taxonomy): Eukaryota > Metazoa > Chordata > Aves > Galliformes > Phasianidae > Bambusicola > Bambusicola thoracicus. Next base: position 14,243 of record PPHD01010122.1, on the reverse strand, counting down.
CTTCTACATAAGGAGAAACAGCCAATAAGTAGCTGGGACCACACCAGGCCTTGGTACCAGCCAGGTAACGTGGGAGTGCAGCTGTGTTCTGCCTGGACGTTCACCAAAGCTGTGAAGGGTTAACAGACCTCAGGCTTTTCCAGAAGGACTGCAGTGAAACAAGTTCAGATACGTTCAGATTATGAGGTTAAAAGCAAAAGTGTGTAAACCCACCAGGAGGATGAAGGAAGAAATGAGAGAAATAGGGCTTTCAGAGGAGATGCGAGTGTGGTTGTCTGTACAAATAGCTGGAGTAATCATCAAACAGAGGGAAAACTTCAGGCAGAACTCTGAAATGCACCAAAACTCACTCTGTGTTATGGGGACTGTGAGCTCCCAAAAATTGTTCCTTGCATCCTTGGGGACCGAGTACTTCAGAAAGCAATTATCCAACGTGCAACCAAAGACCACAGTTGTGTAATAGCTGCTGTGACCTGAGGAAGCAGTGGGGAAGCGGGTGGGCAGTGCGGCTGGGAGCTGCAGCTTGTGCCTGCAGATGTGAATCTCATTTGCTGAAGCCAACAGCTCTACTCAAACACGAGCTGTTTTATATCGTGCCACTGCTGTGGAGCTGCGTAACTTCCCCAGCCACCACCAATAAAAGGAATGTCTCTTTCCTCTCTAACCCATAATTACGCATCTTCTATGTATTCCTCAGAACAGCAGAAAATACTTCTCCTTTCTTGACATTGTTATGTAAAAATGTTATGGTAGAACTGTGCTTATCACAGTAAGGCTTTTTTTGTGGAATCCTGAATAATCCGTCTGGTGCTTTGTAACTACTCTGGCCGCAGATTCTTTCAGTAACAGCCATCAATTATTTTATTTGCTGGTTCCTACGTGCAGTTCTGTGTTCTGTTCTATCAGAGTTCTCGCTTTCTCAGTTGTTCTGTATCACTTTTTCTGTTTCCTCAGACTTGGACGCCTTCCCCTGATCAGCTCACATCTTCCTGACAGCACTGCAGATTTAAGGGCTTTCTGGCATCAGTCACAAAGGAGTTCCATACTCTTCAATCCCTACCATGATAAACACTGGAGGTGGTACAACAGATTGAAGCCTATCCTGTCCTGGATGAAGCATAAGGAGGAAGGGGACAGCAAAACGTAAAGACTATCAAAATAGCCAAACTCTGAATCTTTTTCCTTGGTTTATTTAGAGATCTGTACAGGATGGCAACAATCCAAGGCTTAATAGGGGATGTAGGCAGACATCGGTATGTGAAGCGTCAATGGATTTCTTCAGAGCTCCGTAAGACAATTCAGTCTCCTTCAGATTCCTCTTCCTGTGACAAAGGCTGTGCCTTCCCTTCCAGACAGTTTCTCTCATGAGAAAAGTTAAGCTTTCGGTGGGGCCACAACCAATCCCTACTTTTGGAACACCAGAAGGAAACACAACTGCCCATGTTGTTCTCTTGCACTGAACAGTTTGAGTAACTCCCGGTATAGAACTATGGTAAATGTCAGTTTAAGTGTCTTCCTTTAAAATCCCTTATAAACTGTATGACTCCTTGCTACAGACAACAGTGTTTCAGGTTTGCCGCAACCTTGCTATTTCTGCAAGCTAAAAGCAGCATATCACACTGAGATACAAAACATGGTAAAGTGAATGAGTAAGAATCATCTGTCTGGGGTGATGTATGCATCCTGGTACTGAAAACTGGGTGTATTTTGGCAGCTGAAGTGATCACAGATGATGGAGTCAGAGCCTCTCTGGGCTCCTTGCTGTACAATGAGGCAGATCCAGCACACCTCTGTAAGCTGTAACACTTTATCTGTAATTCACACAGAGTCCAATTTATTGCTGAAATCAAGAGAAAAAATTGCAGAGACTTAGCAGAACATGGGGGAAAGAAATTTAAACCTTTGGAAGAATGGGGACAAGAAATAAATTCTAGCTAGCTACTGGATTTGGTGCATGCATATATGCTTGTGCTGTTATGTCCGGGAAAGTTACAGCACCGTTTTCCCCTCAGCCTTTAAGATACACCCCCTCAGTTGCATTCTTGAAGAACCCATCCTCACTTTCTTCTTGTGTAGTCTGCTGATCGCTTACCTCCCTCAGTTACCAGTACGCATGAGCTTCCATAAGCCAATATGAATGTTGCTCCAGTGCAGTTGATGGGATAAATCAGACCCTGCATCCTCCTTTTTCCCTGCACTATTCTGGTTTACTGCCCTGATGATTGTTCAGGAAGCCATGTAAATACTGTAACACAAAATTACATGAGTGAGCATATCTTGTCTTTTTATAAACCAATCTCAAATCCTCATATTAAAATGGTGACAGCAAAAAAGATGCCACCAGCAAATGTACCTACGAGTAGTCAGAAGAGCAAACAATGGTACTTTTCTTCAGAGAACATTAGGTGAATTGCAGCAGTAGCTGCAGAGAGCAGTCAGACTCTTTGCTTGGGTGGTGGAGGACCACCCTCTCCTTCTCTTTGAGCTATTTTGAAGAGCTGCAGCCACCCTGACATTCAAGGAAGTGCTCACCAGCAAGAAAGGTCCGTTCATCAGGCACACATTGTGTGCTCAGTTACTCTATGTGCAGCTCTCTATGAGAAGCATCACAGGAGGTATTAGTGGAGCATTGCTTCTTCTCTTCTGTGTCAGGGTTTACTTTAACTGCAGCCAATGCAGGAAGTCAGCAAAGATTTTTGGGGTAGGGCTTTTGGTTTCTCCTGCTAACATGAACTTGTTAGGCTCCAAGTGCCTTAGCCTTACTTAGGAGGAATCTGCTGTGGAAGAGTCAGTTCAAATGGAGCACGATGGATTCAGCCCTCACGAAGGCGTGCTCTGGGCATGGCCTGCCCTCAGGTCTGGTGCAGTGCTTTCTGCTCCCTGCCAGCAGCAGAGCTGTTGGCTGTGGCTGGTCTCTCCATCAGCTCCATTCCCCAGCACTTTGCTGGGGCAAGCAGTGACCCAGGCTGGAGCTGCCTCCTCAAGGGGCATCCTGCTCCCAGCTGCTTTCAGTGGGAGTCTCAGCCCCCAGCATCAAATAGGAAAATCTTCAAACTCAGTTTTCTTCTCTGGGGCATTTTTAGGTTCATTTTGAATACACTGGGCCTATCTTGCAGCTGAATTATTAAAAAAAAAGTCTGAGAGTCAATCATCAATACTCAGGTGTACCCAAACAACCTGCTCTTCTTATTAAACTGTGCTCTACTTTCCCAAAAGAATAAGAAATACAATATTGGAGAAGAGAGCTGATGAAAGAAAGGGTCCATGGTGAATGCTGACAAAGGGCTCAATAATGTGTGACCCCAGGAGGGACGGCCCCCACCGCCCACCCGCAGTGCTTGCGGGGGGAGCGGCACACGGGGATGCCCAGCTGACACCGTGCCCTGCCAGGACAACATCACCCAGCTCTGTCCACATTGCCCACTGCTCCCAGGCACAGCTGCAGCACCCAACCTGTCCCTGCAGTCGGGACAGAGCCCAGTGCCCACTGCCCTGGGATGAAACACAATGCCGATGTGCAGCAATGCCTCATCCATCTCCATCTTTCACATACGTACACATTTGATTTAATTAAGTATTGTTACTGAAAGCCTGTTTTCCTTTATCATGAAATGTTTTCATCTGGAATGATTCCTTCTCTTCATTTAATGCTTTTACCTTCATTTAACATATCTTTGAAGAGTTTCAGCAAGTAGATAAACACCGTACTAATGTAAGTCATTTACCGTATTAACTCAGCGTAACACAGGGAGAATTATTGACAGCTACTACATATTTATAATATAATGAGGTTGTCAGGTGCTGTACAACACAGTTATTACTGCTGTGGTGTATTTCCTGAGAAGTAGAAAGCAGCTCAGGAGCAAATCAGATGTTTTCAGTGATCGTAAGATCTGGAATTGCCTTCATGCATTTATTCAGTCTCCATTCTTCTTGCTTCCTACCCCTTTATATGTTCATGAATTTTTCAAACGACAAGAGAAACAGGTTTCCCTCTTAAAGCAGCTACCCTGTTTACTTTCACATTTTTCTCTCTTTCCAAACATCGCGTTTCTGGACGATTTCCCCATCAGATCCACATCATGTCAGCCACCAGAACCAATTGCTTCACATGCCCCCATCCTCTGATGTTATTTCACCTTCCCTCCCCTGCTTGAATTTAATTTCAGCAAAGGCAGAACTGCTGCAGAGGCCATCGCAGGGTCTCAGTCACACACAAATAAAAGGGAAAAAAAAGGGGGGGAAGAAAGGAGAAGCCCCTCACTGGCACAGCAGGGTGGCAGTGCTGATGTCCTCACTGAGGCTCTGTGCAAGCACTCTGTGATGCTCGAGCACCAGCAGGAGCTGCCACTGTGACCCCACACCCCGTCCCATAGCCAGGGACTCGGGGCATCCCTTAGGGCTCACAGCCATTGTGATCCTGCAGTGGGAGCACCACACCTCCCCACACCTGCAAATAAACCTGCACTTTCTGTTCTTAGCTTGTTTGTGGAGAAGTATTTACACACTGCTGTGACAAACGGTATAGCTAGAGGGAAGTAAAACCGTTAAAGGCTCTATTCCTCAAGGCAGGAGATGTGCAGAAAGTAGCAACACTGCTGGACTTGGCAAGGAAAGGAGAGGTGGAGCAGGAACCCTGGCTCTATGCACTTCAGTTGTCCATCCCTGGCTGAGTGCTTCCTTGGTACCAGAGATGCTGCTTCTGTCATGTCTGTGACAGTGCTTCCGTTTACCTGAGGATATCATCATGCAAAGGGAGAATCAGAGGGAACCCGCAGTGATGCCCACCACTCTGGATCCCAGGGATGCTGGCCAAGGGCAGCACAGGGCACTGCTGCCTCCCTTGGGCCAGGGTGACACGGGCAGGGACATGCATTGTCTCTGCTATCCCCAGAAGGGATCTGAGCATGACAATGAGCAGAGAGGAACAAGCAAGTGTGTTACCAGCCAGTGCTGCTCAGGGGCACAGGGCCTCCTCCTGTTTCTCAGACACAGCCTTTAGGGGATGCTGCCCATCATCACTGTATGTCACATATGTTGCAGCCCTTGCAAGAAAGAGTAAATCAATATGAGAAAAAAAAGGACATGAAGGGATCATCTGTTCTGGAGATGAGCTACGGAGCATCTCCCTCTGACCCTGCAGTCTGGTGGCTTGGCAGCTCCTGGTGCAGTCTGGAGTTGGGGTGCCAGAATGCAGTCCCAGGCTGGATGCTGCCCCAGGGAGAGTGAGGTGGGTGTGAGGCAGCCCAGTGCTGCCACAGGGGGGGACAAGGAAAGACTTCACCAGCATAGCACTGCGGGAGCTTCTTCTAAGAGACACGTTGGCATATGGGACACGGCACATGTGTGCCTTTGGGGACGCATGTTTGTGTGCATCTCCATCAAGAGATCAATGTCTTTCTTAAAAATATTTTGTCTGCGGTTCTATTGACTCCAGAATTTGCCCTTCACTCTCTTTACTGCTGTGGCAGTATTTGCATCAAAAGGGATTAGTGAATCTCATTTTATCTTCAGGGGTTCATACCAAGTCTAAGCCTGCATAAAGTTTGTAAGGACTCCCTTGTAACTGAGAGCAGAGCAGGAACCGAGGAGTAGTGTGGAAGGGGTTGGGATATGCAGAGCCCTGAAGCAGCTCAAACAGCCATGTAAGTGTGGTGGCAGCAGGTTTGAAGGCTATAGGTAAATGGTGTTTCTGGGATTCCTGGAGAATGACACAGTGCTGTATCTGTCAGTGTGCAAAGGCAGTAAGTCATCCCGACACTGCCTGCTGGAGATGTCAGTGGTAAGGAAACAAAAAAGCTGTTTTAAAAATGCCTAAAACAGTCTTTCCATCAGATCCTTTATCTTTCAAAAAGTACTCCAGGCTACTTCACACTGAAGTGAGTCGGAGTCACTGTGTGACTAAAAGCTGCAGAACTTAACATGGAGGCACAGCTTCTGAAGAGACATTGAGCCCAGAGCTTCAGATGTGCTGATAATCTGGGATAGCTGGTTCTGCTGTTGGAGGCTGGGCACTGGAGGGGTGCGTGCACAGGCTGGTGGGTGAGCACACTGCCCTGGGACGGGCTGCATGCTGCTGGTTGAGGGAGAGCCTGGTCGGGTCATTGAGGACAGCAGTGTACGGCCCCATGATGCTGCTCTGAGCCATGGCAGGAACAGCAACAGTGGGATGCAGGTGGGAGGCAGCAATGGGCTGCTGGGAGTGTTTGTATTAACCTGATGGTTTGCTGAGGTCTGGTTATGTCACACTACCATTTGGTGCCGATGGAACAGAAAGAGCAGTGCATGCATCTTCGCATTCTGCCTTTGCTGCTTCTTTTTTTATTTTGGCTGCAGAATGGGGACTCTACGTTAAGAGTAAATGCCCTACAGAGCTTGGAGATGGCCGAGGAGTTTACACAGACAAGCCAGACAGGAGAAGTGAGGGCACGATCCATCAGCTAGGTATGGAGAACCTCTGATTCTGATCTACCACAGGCAGAAGTGAGCTTTCTTTCCACTCATAAACCAATTCTTTTTTCTAAAACAGTCTATCTATGTGCACAACAAAGCCTGCCCTGTAATTCTGCCAGCATATGGGTTTTAACACAGCATTAGGAAGTCATACAGGAATGAAGTCTGTCATGAGGGTAATGTACTATCATACACTCAACAGAAGCTGTCAGCTTGATTGTTAATCTGTAAAGTGTTTTGGGTTTTTTTTTTTTTTTTTCCCAGAGAGAAAGCAGTCTCAGCTGCAGTCAGCCAGCAGCACATCCTCTCGTGGGTCTGTTCCCTCACTGCAGGGATGTCACAGAGGGAAATGGGTCCCTGGGTAACCTCACAGCCATGGGTTTGTGCCTGGTGAGAGCCTCACCAGCACAAGGGTTCCCTAGGAAGCAAACAACAGCTCAGTGTGGCTATTGTGGAGCAAAGGGGTGTTTGTGCAGGAGCACATCACCTCACCTGGTGGCCAGGACATCCTGGTGGCACCCTCGCTTCCCGTGCAGCAGAGCAGTCAGCTCCCACTGAGCACACACATGGTGACGGTGCACTTTAGGCAATGAAGGCACTGCTCCTCCCTCCTGCTGGGTTTCTTTAGCACCGGGGGTTTATCACTGCTGTAGATAGGCGGTTGATGGCCAGTCTGCATCTTCTGTCCCCGAGGAGGGCTCCTGAGGCTCTTCTGACTGAAATGTCATATTATCCGTACCTGATGCAGATTCATTCCTCAGTTCATGTGAACTACCACAGAAAACCTGCAGCTCTCACAGATCCCCCGCCCTCGGCACCGACCCGAGCCCCAAGAGCAGCACCTGCAGGTCCCCAGCACTGCACAACCCTGCCTGCTGTGCACCTGCCCATACTGTCCAGGTCTCTGCCAGCCGCAATCCAGGAGCTCAAACCCATCAGCCAGCAGCGCAGGTCCTCACCCACAGGAGCAGCCCGGAATGAAATCAGTCCCTGTTGGTCTACGCTTCTACAAATACCCAAGAGACAAGAAATAACACTTGTTTCATCCTTAGGCTGCAGCTCTGGAAGATTTCAGCAGGTTCTGATGTTGGGCATTGCAGGGCAGCCCTGCGAAGCTGTGGGATCGCAGTGTGGGACTGCTCCATGCCCAGCACCACGCAGCCTGAACTCAGGAACCCTCACAAAGTGAAAGGACAACACCGTTTCTCTCTTTCTGTGATCTTTATGACTTTTTGGATTATTGTGCCGTGATCTTTTCTATTGAAAGACATTTTGGTAGCTCATCCATTTTCTTTGAGCTTTCTTTCCCCAGGGTGGAGATCTGGCAGAGAAGCAGTGACTCCTAACACTGCCCCCATAGCCGGGATGCTGCAGTGCTATCAGGGATCAAAAAAACGATGGCAAAATAATTAAAGACAGAATTCCTTTCTATAAATCACAGCCATTTAATTCGTTGTTTATCGATGTGGCTGTCATATGTATGTCTGTAGGTGTTCATTTGTCATTTGCAACACTTAATGGAGATTTAGCACTTTAGAATCAGCAAGAACATTTTACCGCGTGTGCTGTTATGATGAGCTAATTAAGTGTATTGTAATAACACTGATAACGATGGACTTATTTTGTATTCATTTTTCAGACACATATGTTCCGTACGTCTGTGAGAGTACTCTCTGTGTTCGTCACTGGATATCAGAAGTGAGCATAAATATAAAATAATGTCACCTAGGCCTTCCATCTGCCAATAGGAGCTAATCACGAGGCAGAGCAGCGCAAGCACCGTGCAGCAGGAAGCTCTGTTGTGCAGCACAGTGCAGCGTGGTGTAGTAAAACCCTTTTCCTCAATGGCAGAGTTACAAACACTGTCCACGCCGCGCCGCCTTGGGGAGGCTTTGCCCACAGGTTTGCAGGAGGTGAGCACTGCAGCCAAAAGCACCGCTGTGACAGTGTGCAAAGTGGTACGGTTTGCAGTGGGATGGAGGGTGCAGCTGGGGGTGATGGAGCCGGAGAGGCGTTGTCAGAGCAGCAGCATCTCAGGATTGGAGGTGCGATGGTTGTGCTCCTGGGGAGCAGCAGATGGGGAGGAGTGCCTGTATAGAACTATAGGATCGTAGGATCGTTTGAGTAGGAATGGCCATTAAAGGCCATCTGCTCCAACTCCCCTGCAATGAACAGAGGCACCTACAGCTAAGCTGTGTGTCCCTCTGGTTTCGCAGTGCTCCACAGCTGTGTTAGAAGGTCAGGGGCATCCCTGGTCCTCCCCCCAGCGGCAGCATTCTGGGCACTGTGCTCCTGGCAGCCTGTTACCTTTATTTTAATCTCTCCTTTCAGTACTGATGTGGGGCAGCACTGCCTGGATGCAGGCACCAAACCTCAGCTCCAGGGCTGCATGGGGAGGGTGGGGACTCAGGAAGGGCCCTGCCAGGCAGCACAGCTGCCAGCACCCACAGCCCATGCATACCGCCCGGCTGCTGCCAGGTACCCTCCGTGCAGACGTTGGCATCATTCTATGCAGGCGATGCAGCTCTGCAGCTCCTCCCACACAGCTCTGCAAAGCACTGCTGCCTGGCGGGCTGCCTGTCCTCATCCCTGAAAGTCACTGGGAATAACCTTCATCATCCCGAGAAATAATTTCTGTTAGGTACAGTCCATAAAAGAATATAAAATTAATTTATGTGTACTTCTGAGAAGACAGATGTATGTTTTTCATCTTGCCATACTGCGTAGTCTTACACATTATAGTAATGTACAGGGCAAGGATTTGTTTGCATTGAGGAGTGCACACCAGTGCCCACGGAGCGTTTGTTCCTGCGGCCATCAGATAGAAGCAGCTGAGCCTTTGTGACTGCAGCTGAACTCCACGGCTCTTGTGGAGGAAACAACAACAAAGCAGGACAAAGAGGTGTTTCACAGAGACTTCCACAAGCAGTAGAGTTACCTTCCCTTTAACTGGAAATAGTAAAGCGTCAGGCAATGAGGGGCTTTTAGGTATGAAATGATTAATAGTAACAGTGAATATATTTAAAAAGCTACTTGCCATTGAAATGTTGTTGATAATTACATTAATATTTAAATTTTATTATCCTCATATAAAATATTTAGCTAATAATATTGAACCAATATTAATTGTATCTATCAAATGTTGTAGACCACCATGGCCTTGATAAATGAGGGGAATCATAGAATCACAGAATGGTTTGGATTAGAAGGGACCCTTCGAGGCCCTCTGGTCCCACCTCCTGCAATGCACAGGGACACCCACTGCTCCATCAGTGCTCAGAGCCCATCCTCTGACCTCGGCTGTCTGCAGGGGTGGGGCATCACCCCCTCTGGGCAGTCTGTGTCTGTGCTTCAGTGCCCATCATAAACTTGATTTCCCTTATCCCTAGTCTAAACGTCTCCTCTGTTTTAGTTTGAAACCATTTCCCCTTGCCCTATTACAACAGCCCCTGCCTTGCTTCCATCCTGCCAGCTGCAGCTCCAGCGTGTGACTCCTGTCGGTCCATTAACACTTTCACATCGCTTTGAGCATTTAATGTGCTGAGTGTCATTACACGCAGAGTCCATTAACAGATGGGAAAGGAAGAGGCCCACTGCCCTCACTGCCACGGAGCTCCCCGATGGCAGCAGCAGCAGTGAAGCAGCAAATAGCAGTGAGGAGGGCACAGACGTGGGCATGCAGAGTGGAGCTGCACAGCGCTGCCATCAGCCCGGTGCATTGCGCAGGGAGGTCTTTGCTGGAAGTCCAAGGGGAGAGGGAGGAGCACAGCAATTAACCCTTTTAAAATACTGTATTGATTTCCAGTATGGTGTCAGGCACATCTTAATAGGTACAATGGGAAAAAGCAAAACTATCTGAGACACAGCCTTTATGGTGATGTCAGAAGACACAAATGAAGCAGGTAATATATTCAAAGTAACATCCCAGAAGAAGTGAATACTAATAATTACAAAATTAATTCTTTCAATTAAAAATGAATACACTGCTGGAACACCTAATACAATGAACACCAGACAAAATTATTGTTCAGTCCAATTAAATCTCAACAAGATTTTCTGAGAATGTGATGGCATTTATTGAATTATCTCTGAATTTCTTATGCAAATCGGAGTTAGACCTGAATGGAGTATGCTAATTTTGAGCTGTATCTGCATGAGGCAGTTGTAATGCTCTTAGGAGAAAAATATGCTGAACTTCCTTCAGGATGGCTGCGTGGAAGGAGCCCTGTAGTACTCAGAAGGGCAGCTGAGGCTGCTGCTTCCGTCCCACCACCACCTAACAGAATACAGTCCCTCTTGCAAAGAGGAACGTGGGTTCAGGATGGAAGCTTCCAGAAAGTCCCCAGGGCAGCGGGCACAGCCCTGAGCTGCCGGAGCTCAGGGAGCATTGGGACACCACCTTCAGACAGAGTTTGAGTCTGGGTGGTCCTGTGTGAAGCCAGGAGTTGGACTCAGTGATCCTTGAGGGTCACTTCCAACTCAGGATGTTCCGTGATTCAATGAATCCGAGCATCCCTTACCTACCTTCAGCTCTGACACATCCACAGATCACAAGTTAGATCACTGCATGAGGTGTTTGAGCACCAAGCAGTCCGTGACACAGGCTTCATTAAAGACCCAGTTAGTATGTTACCTCTCAGATATCACTTTATCATTTATCAAATGACCTGAGTGCCTCTAACAAAAGGGACCAGCTGTGTTTCAGTAGCAAGAAGTCACTGATACCTATAGCAAGCATGTACCAGAGATGCATCTTTTCTTTCTTTTTCTTCATTTGTTTTGGAAATCAGAGATCACAAAGCAGCTGCTTCTGAGGGGGCCCTGGGGATTTACTTGCAGTGTGGGTTACTCTTTGAGCTTTTAGTGCCATCATTGCTGAAATTTTGAAGTGTAAATGTTAAATATCAGACATTTAACAGATTGAGTGCAGGACCAAACAGGCGTTAGATAGCCACAGCAGTTCTCTGTTAGAATTCACAAGCAGGCGTAAGCAGAAGATGGTGATATCTTCAGAAGGGGTTGTCCTGATGGCTGCAGTTAAATAGGACAGCAGCAAACATGGATATCCTTCAACTTCTAGATATAAAGAGGGAAATAGAGCAGAAGCCCTGCAGCTTACCTGCCCAGACAATAACTCCTAGAACCTCCTGCGGCACTCAACATTTTAGATATGAAATTCTGGTATCAACTGATCATACTGGCAAAGAAAACTAAACATCTGCAAAGACACTTGGAAGCTGGAGCTGGAAGATAGCTATTTGGGAGTATGCCCTTTTGATGAACAGTATACCTACAAGGTGTTCCGGGAGAATACTCCACCAATTGCAGACAGCAGATAAGTCTCAAGGCTTTATTCAGCATCCCTGCCAGAGGGGACTCCGACCTAAACCTGGTGATGCTGCTCAGAATGTACAGCAGGTGCATACAAAGTACAAATCCACATGGTGTAAGCTTATACAGGATCCCATGTGCTTAGATAAAAGAGAAGCATCAGACTCATAAAAAGGAGAAAGTAAAAGACATATCCTGCAGTCTATTCTCAGGAACAGAACGTTGTGTGGGGTGATGGCTGCTTACAAGCTATGGTCGGACCGCCTGCAATGAGACAGCCTTTGGAGAGCCGGGGCAAAGTGGGGAGGCAGGGGATGGTGGTGTAAGCAGACCACAAATGGGACGGAGCCCTCCAGCCCGTGAAAGACCCCACGGCCCACAAAGCAAACTGGGATGGATGAAAAAGCCGTAGAAATGAAATACTGTCATCAGCACAGTTCAGAAGCAGCAGTTACAGAAATGATGCTGCAGCAGAGAGCTGCAGTGGTGAACTGCAGTGGCCACAGAGGACATCCATTCTGCTTTGGGTTTGCTTGCTTCTTTTTGTCCCCACGTGTCAGATATTTCCATTGGTATGTGCATAGCTGCAGAAAAGCCTCCGGGGAGCACATTGGAGAGAAGCAGTGAACCAGCAAACTGCGATGTGTGCCATAGAGCCTCACATGCAGTGCCTGAAAATGGAGGGTCGCCCTTCTGCAGATCTGTAGAAGGACCAAATGCAAAATGGACAGAAAACACACAGTGATAGTACATCAGTTGGTACACCTAGCAGGTTTTTACAAATAAACAGGCAGACATAGAGACAAAATGCAATTATTCAACTGATCTTAAGATGCCCCCAGCAAAAGTGATTTAAATGTTATTTAGAATCCAAAGGAAAGTACAGCTTATTGAAAGATGGAAAGGAAAGAGGGAAGGAAAGAAAGGATGGTGACGCACTGAACAGGTTGCCCAAGGAGGCTGTGGATGCCCCATCCCTGCAGGCATTCAAGGCCAGGCTGGATGTGGCTCTGGGCAGCCTGGGCTGCTGGTTGGCGACCCTGCACATAGCAGGGGGTTGGAACTGGATGAGCACTGTGCTCCTTTTCAAGCCAGACTATTATATGATTCTGTGATTCTATGATTCTGTGAAAGAAGGAAAGAACCAGCTTCTGGCCCTGAGATGCAGCAGTGCTGACACTGGCACCCATGGGAGACAGGTGCCTGCAGCAGCTGAGCAGGAGGAGACCTGTGGGTGCTGCTGACAGCGTGTCAATAGGAGACAGCAGTATGACTTGGCAGCCAGGAGGGTAAACTGCATTTTGGGCTGTGTTAGCACAGCCAGATGATCGAAAGAGGAGATTCTCCTGCTGTATTTAGCATTGGTGTGGCCTCACCTTGAATATCATGCACAGCTCTGGACTCCACAGTGTGAAAATAATGCTTGAAAGTGCCCAGAGCAGGCAGTGCAGGTGGTGGCAGGGCTGTGTGCCCGTGCTGTGGGGAGTGGGGGACACCAGGGCTGCTCTGCAGGTGTCCTGGGGGTGACCTCACTGCTTCTGCAGGTCAGGACCAGGAACCAACGAATGCTGTATTTCCACATGCATTTTTCATTGATGCTTGCCAGGCATATACGTATATTTTTTTAGTTAGGCAAAGTTACTTGCTACACCTTCGTTATGAGCTGGTTATTTGAACATTTCTTGAGCTTCGTGCCTGAAGCATTGACACTCCTGGTTGTAAACTGGAATGTCAATGAGTGAGTCAGCCTGCAAAGTGATGGCAAAGCACACAAACAGTGCTTGCTGACCCCACTATGCAGTCCCCCGTTCTGTCTCCAGCTTTGTTTTGTTGCTGTGCTTTTTACCCCCAAGCCATGCATGTTTTGTTTGAGAAGATATTTAGCTTGCAGGGGTGAACTGGTTTCCATTTGTATTAAAAATAAGGCAGAATATGTTAGAAGAAGGTGACATTTATTCCGTGTTTCTACCGTACCAAAATAGCAAGCATTAGTTGGTTGAAGATGCTGTGATCACGGCAGAGGAAGAGGCACACATTCTTTACATCTGACCTTGGTTTAATAAGCATCTCCTAGCACAGCACCCTCACTGGGGCTGGTGAAGCTGCAAGAGGAGCCATGCTGCAGGTACTGGATAGAGAGCACTTCATTTCAGCCACAGCACAGTACAAAATCTAACACATCATCTCCGGGTAAAAAAAGGGGAGGAATCATTCATCCCTTTAATTTTACATTTACTTTTTTAACTTGCTGCATTTTTTTTCAATGACATCATCATTTATAGATTTCTTAAGAATAAATGCACTTACCAAAGCTTGTACCTCCATAGAAACGTACCTTGAAAAGCCCTTATTCAGCTAACTGATATTTTTATTAAAATTCTACTGAGGGTTTGTTATTTCATAGAATCATAGAACCACAGAGTCCTAGAAAGGCCTGGGTTGCAAAGGAGCACAGTGCT
>PPHD01010121.1:0-19950 GCA_002909625.1 Bambusicola thoracicus | reverse complement strand
CTATGGCTAGTGTTCCTGAAGACAAAGGGAGGAGGCATCGTTTGTGCTGGCAAAGCTAACCCTGACTTAAAATCAGAGTAAACAGTTGGTGCAAATTGCAGTTCTTGTTTGTTTACACTTGAAGCTGTACTAGGCACTGAGGGCTGAAGCTGCAACAAATTCCTAACGTATGTTGCTGTCTAATTTGTTATACTGGGGGTGGTTTATTCCCGATTGCTTAGAGGGAACTGAAATTAGCTTGTGGTGACAAGCTGTGGTGCCTGGTGACCTGTTCTTTGATGCAGGGAAATGGAAGGGTGTTGTTAGGGGGTGCTTGGCTGATCACTGCCATTTATTGTGTCAGACATGTACTGCAAGGGCTCACTTCAGAGCCCTTCTCCTGCTGCTTTCACTGAGACAGAAGTAGCTTGGCACCTTGCGAGGCTGTGTGCTTAGTTTCTATACTGATCTGAAGGATAGGCAGGGAGAGGCTTTTGGGAAGGAAAAAAATAGCAATAAACGCCACTAATCTCTGGCATGTTGTGAATGTGGTCTTTAGTTCTGTCTTTAAGAGTGCTATTCCGAAACAGCACCTCTGGAGAGCCATACTCCTCAGCAGAGACATTTGTAAGCAGTCGTCAGTGGCTGTCCAGGAGCTATTGTACCCAAAGGACAAAGGGAGAGGGGCAGTAATTATCCCTGAATTTAACAGTCATGAACATGTGATGTATAGAGGAATGAAGCTAAACCCATGGGATTGCTACTATCCAATTAATGGCTCTTTGTTGCCTTGACATAGCCTGTGCTGTGCTGAAAGCAGCGGCACTCCAATAGGCAAGTTCCCAATGCCTAGAATTGGATCTTACCACTTTGGGCTTGCTGCATGCTCCCTGAAACCAGTCTGGAGATCTCAGCCAGATAAGACGCTGCCTGTGTGAGTCAAATAACTTGAATGTAAACCCAAGTATTAAGATTATATGAGAAAGTCATTATTTACTAGCTTTGAATCAAATGTTGCAAAGTGGATCAGAGAGGTACTCTGGGGGCTACAGGTATTGACAATACCTTCCAAAACTGAATGCTTCTTGCTAGTGGAAAAAATATCTGGCTTTATTAATTACAGCCCTTTCTTTCAAGTCCGTTCACTCTACGTTTCTCTGTGGAAGGCAGCTTTATCTCCACTGAGCAAAGACAATCAATACAATCAAATCAGAGCTGTTCAGGAGGAGTGTTAGGGAGGTTGAAACAATTGAAAATGTTCCTTGTTCTGCGTCTTACATTGATGTGAAAAAACACTCATTTTGAAGTTTTGTGGGATTTTCAGGCCAACAGCAGCTGGTCTTTTGTCTTAAAATGAATGTATACAAAAGGTTCTGAGGCTTCTTGAAGAGCATCACGTGAGGTTTGGGGCCTTCATGCAGCTCTCAGAATGTCCCATAACTGATGTGACACCATCAGTTGCTCCCTATTCCCCCTCCAGCTCTGTCTTTTGCTCCAAATCTGGATGTTAATGCTCCTTACAGAATCAGCCTGATTGCCTTTCTGGT
The DNA here is from genome assembly GCA_002909625.1 of Bambusicola thoracicus. Classification (NCBI taxonomy): domain Eukaryota; kingdom Metazoa; phylum Chordata; class Aves; order Galliformes; family Phasianidae; genus Bambusicola; species Bambusicola thoracicus. Next base: position 18,424 of record PPHD01010121.1, on the reverse strand, counting down.
AGTTTTAGGAAAGCTGCTAAACAATGTGTGCTACAAGGAACCCAATTAAATGTGTTATAATTTTCTATAAACCAAAGGGAGATGATTGTAGCAACTCATCAGGCTCCCTGTGCTTCTACTTTGGGTTCTGTTGAAACAGTCAGGATCCTTGAGACTGATTTGATAGTTGCACATATTTTGTTTTGAGTGACCAAGATACTGCTTGTTCAGAGCTGGTATGCCTCACCTTGTGATGAATCCTATGATGGACTCACTTAAGAGAGGATGTCATGCCTGACTTTTCACCATCTGCACAAGATATAGTGGAACACAGATGTTTTTAGCCAGGTAGAGGGTAGGAGATGAGTTATCTGAATCATTTTGACTTGGATACTACCAAGTGCAGGATGTGAAGCAAACTAATGTTAATGGCTCTCTATGAGGGCATCACCTACACATTTGATGATCTGGAATTGAAGCAGAGCTAGTTATATTTTAGTGATCTTTTATTGTCAGACTTAGTTTTACTGTTCTTTTGCAGTGTTCCCTCACTTGACCAGGAGTGTTTGACCAAACCATAGAGGGTCGGTGTCATGAGGAGCTCAGAGAAAACGTCACAGAGCTCTTTGCTGCTGAGTCATGAAGAGTTTGGAGTCTGGCTGTAGTGCTGATACATATGATGGGTTGGTGGAAAGAGGACAAGCCTGTGAGAGATGCAACGTGGTGGTGCATTTGAGGTATGTGAACATACAACAAGTGCCCAAGCAGCTAGCCTGTGTTGATCTTTGTGCTAGCATTGCTTCACAAGGCACTGGTGTTTGGTCTGGCTCAACTAGAGGCAGGCGTACACTTAGACTGCAGACCTACTGCCAATAATAATCTTTCTGAATAGATTGCTAGGTAAGTCAATTATGTCGCTCCTCTTAGAATGGGAACTATTAATTACATGAATTAGAGACACAGAGCAAAAATGATCAAAGCAGGTGGTGAAATGGGATACCAAGATACACAGTGTGGTTTAATGCTCGTGATGCCTGTTCGCTGCGAATGTCTTTGAAGATGGGTGATACATAATGTTTCTAATTGATTATATTAGCAAGAGTGTTATCTGGAGGGCATTTGATGGAGATTCAGGAAATCTGGCTCTGTTTCTTGATATTTCATTGGCCATCTGAGCAAGTTAATTCCTTTTCCTGTGCCTTAGTTGTTCCACCATTAAAAGGCAGATAATCACCCGTAAAATGGAGATAATTATACTGTCCTGTTTGAAAAGGATGTAGAGACCAACAGATTACAAGTTCTGGATGCATTTTTGAAGTTATTACTATTTGCTTTGTTTAGATAAGTTAATAATAACAGACACATCAACGTCAGTGGATGTGTGACTTGCTTTGAGCTGGCAAGGAGAGATGGGAACTTGAATCACTATTGATTTTCACTTTAAAGGTCTCTGCTAGCACTTTATTTAAAGGAAACAATAAAGGTTGATGCCAGAACTCTTTTTGCTGGAACCGTGTTCTTCTCTGCAGTATCTATTTCTAGTTAAGAAAACCCTAGCAGTTGGCAAATGACAACTCTTCTGTCTAATAGGTGCCACATCACTCATGTCTGGGAGTGTAAATGTTCTGTACTTAAGGATCATTGCAGGTGGCACCCTAGATTTAGCAGAGACAAGAATAACATCTATTGCTGTTCCTGACACTTCTGAGGTCTCCCAAAGCCATTTGGAAAGTGCAGAAGTAGAGAGTGGCAGGAGCAGGTTTAGAGGTGCTTTTGAAAGCCATTTTGTGCTAAACAGTTGTATATCAATGTGAGACATCATTCACAAAATGTCATCTATTGAGAGGAGGCCCTTTTTCCAAGTCTTAAGTACTGCTCCCCTTGAGACTTTCTGAGAAGTTTGGCATATTTCTACTTGTCATCCTAAAAATGAGCAGAAAAGAAGTCATTGCCTGATCTTGAGTTAGTGGAGGTTGATGTAGGCAGGTGACCATTCATACCGGTAAGAGAACAGATAACTGCTGGAGGAGCCAGCACAAATGATAAAGAGCTGGCAATGATATGTTCTCTCACTCTTACACTATTGCTATTCAACATGCATGAAAAGGCTTTTGAAAGGAGGAGAAAGCTTAGGTTAAAATCGCTGCAAAGCATCAATTTCCATGGCAGTGTTGTGGCAGTGAATGCCTCTCACTTTTCACCAAAGTTGGATTTGAACTCAGAATGAAGTCATTTCGCACCTTGTTGCAGTTCAGGCCAAGTCCATAACCAAAAATCACTTTCTGCTTTTATAGGAAGTGGTACATCATAAAAGAAGCATCAGTTGATCTTAGTGGAGTGGGTGACAGCAGAGTAAAGACTGAGTGAATGACTTTCTCACTTGTGAAGACCAGTCTTGCTAGAAACAGTATAAAAATCTCCCAACCCAGCAGACAGCCAGTACTATGTGATCAGAAAGCTTTCATCCCAGGTGTCACAGAAAAACCTTCTTGGTGCTAAATCTGAAGTGGAAAGTGCCAAGTACCTTTTTTTTTTTTGCATTTTTGCTGCAACAGGCCAAAGGTGATGCTGGATTCTGTTCAATAGCACTCCAAGCCTCAGTCAGTCCTTTCTCCAAAGAGCTTACGTTTGGAACAGACCAAACAAAGAGGAGATAATGCTTTTTTCCTAAGGCATTTTTAGACTGGTGTTGGCACACGTAGGTATCTGCACTCAAAAACATTGCCATTATCCAGTTGTGGACAGCGTAGGAAATATACCTGGATTCCAGCAACAACTGATTGGATCACTTGACACTCTATCAATGGGCTTCTTGCACTTTCTTTGAGGATACAGTTTCCTCAACACAGACATCTCATCAAGCATCCACTCTAGAGCAGCTGCCCAGGATCTGTACCGTTGTACTGGATAGGCTCTGTGATGTGGGGATTTTCTAGCTGAAGTGGGAATCCATGTATGCAGATTTCCCTGCACACAAAGACCAGATTGCTGTTTTCTTGCGTGTAATTTTGTCCCCACTATTGATATTTTGCCTCCTGCTTCTTCCTCTCCTTTGTGTGTGCGCGTTAATTTTTTTAGGGATGGAGTTAATTAGGCAGCCAACTCCGCAATATCACAGTGGTGTTTGGTCTGGGAAGTGGCATCTCTGGGGCTATGATCCATACACTGAAGCCTGTAGCATAATGGTAACTACAGTGAAATTATCTTGTGATGGCTGGGTGCATACTGCCATGGCAGTGTAATTACACAGCAAATACTGCGGGCTGCTTTGCCTAATGACTGGCTAAGTGCCAACTGGAAGTGACAGTAAGTGCAGGTCCCTTATAATAGGGAGTGGTGCTGTGATCCTCTGATGCTGTCAGGCACATCTACATTCTTCTGGACCACTGGAAGTAACACCTTCTTTTAGCGACAGTACTCGAGATAGCACTTGTCTGTCTTGGCAAGCATGCGTATTTGCTTTATTTTTTAAATAGCCCATCTAGCAAAGAAGGACAGATGTGATGTGACCTGCTCTTCCTTTTGTGAAGCATAGCTGAGTTGCTGAGGATGTCAGGCTGGCTGATATGACAATTTTCACTTCCTTTGGACAGCCCATCCTCCAGGTCCTGTGCTTTGTTGTGCCTTGTAAAGGTGTGTCAGGTGGCTTTCAAGCCAGTTCAGCTACAGCAGGAATTTACGTAAGGTTTGAAAACGTTTGGTGGGTATTCATTAGAAAGAGTAGATGGTGTTTGTCATGTTGGTGCTTTGATTTTTGCCTGTAGACGGAAGATTTTTAAGCTGCTTTACTGAGTGGCAACCAAACAGAAAGAGTGGTTATGCAGCCTTAGCTGGGACACTCTGGGAAACAAGAGCATTCAAGAGTTCTATGATGACGAATCCTTGTGAATCAGGCTACCAAAAAATACCTGCTTGCAGCCCACAGCATTTTCCCTCCTTCTCCAGACGTCAAGACTTGAAGTAATCACTTCTTCTTCAGAGCATGAATCCTATGATCAACAGAATGAGTGTCTGAGAGTGGCTTCACCGAAAGATGACACCCAAACAACTCACAATAAAATCAAGGCTAATTTGACACCACAAATTCTAAGCGGCTTTGGAAAATAACTTCCAGAGCTACAGCTAATTATTTACAAATCTCTGGGAGTGTTTGTCTGAGAGGGCCCCGAGTGCTTCCCGGATCTGGCGTGCAGCATAGCGTTCAGGTGCTGTAATTTCAGTTGTCACTGCTCAGGAGTGCCAAAAAGCCCAGGAAATGACTCAAGCTGAATGTACTTTACATTTGAAAATATTGGGGCTATCAGTAAGGTTCCTATGTCACACGGATGCTGTTGTGGCTAATTAGACCAAGTTTGTTGGGTTGTTGGAGGTCTTTGCAATAGAAGCCAGCTTAGTCAGTGCATTTAGATCTGTGTTATTAGTTACCCCAAATCAGCTGGAAAAGCTGCTGGCTTTTATTTCTGAAATGGAACGGAATATTCTCAATCTCCACGCGGCAGGCATGAAGAATCATTCTGTCAATTCTCTTCCTGCCAGCTGATGCCAGGGTCAGAGAAGTAGGTCACACCTTCCTGGTTTTGAGATGGAGCAATACTCATTTTAGACCAATTTGCTCTGAGCACAGAGCTCATCTGCTGGGTTGAACCAGGGCATTGTTGCTTTCTCTAGTGCATTGTTCTGTTCTCCCTCTAATTAGCTCCAAATGTTTCTTATGCCTGGAACACAGTGGTAGTGATGAATAATGGCCTCTCTTCTCTTAACCCTTCGACCCCTAATTCGGCTGTGCTCTCCCACCTAGATGCTTTCCCTTTCCGACATGCACCAGCGCTGTGTCAGTCTGACAGCTGCCTGTATCAGACTTGCTGACCCATAACCTCCTCCCTCCCATTCTGCGAATTGAGTAGGAGAGTGCAGGAGCACAGTCTCAGCTCCAGCATCTACCTTTAGGATCGCGATGGCTGCTTTGTGTGACCATATGTAAAGGTGGACTGCTGTTGGTCTTGGGAAAGGTGGAAAGCCACTGCCATTGAAGCACTTCTGCTTTGGAGATGGTCTGCCTAGAGAAGCAGTGCAACTTGTTGATTTGTAGATGTGCTGATTTGCAGAGCTGCAAAGCAGAAGAAAGGCATTGTAGGATTATTGTAGGAGATGAGTTTTAACTGCTGAACAGGAGTCCCTCTCTGATGTGGTTTCTTATCAGGGCAGGGTGCAGACATTGGGGAGGTCAAATACATAAGCAGACATGTGAGTTCAAGCTGGAGGAAAGCAGGAGTGACATTTACCAGGGCCTTCCATGGGGCTGGAGTTAGCAGGAGGAAGGAGAGCAGAGTTGCTGCAGATGAGTCATGGGGGGGCGGGTGAATGATTGGAGAAGGTTATACTAGGGCCTACTCCTGTCCTGCAAAAGGAATGTCAAAACATATTCTAACGCCTTCCTTCTCTCAGCAAACCTTGCTTTAATTTGTGGCTTGTTTTCCCCATCCCCCTCACCCTTCTGTTGGCTGTTTGTTTGTTTTCCTGAATCAGAAAACTGAGCCATCCGCCCAGTGTGCTGAGCACCCCTGGTTGCAGCAGGCAGGCAGCTTTTGGAGGCCTGGCAGATGTCACCTGGGCCAGCACTCCCACTTCTGCACATGTGGCCATCATCCCCTGCATGGTGCAGCATGCTGCGTCTGCATTGTTTTGCAGTGAGCTCGCTCTCTGTCACTGACAGCACCTTTCAGCCTTGATAAAACACTTGGAAACATCTGCAAGCCCTTTCAGCAGCAGAGGAACGGCGAGCCCCAAGTGCTGCGTGTTCTGCATGCTCTTTACCTGCCTTCTTCCTGCACCACCCCTGTGCTGCTCCCACAGTGAAGTGCCTCTGAGTTATTGCAAAGGCCAGCGCGCTGTCATCACATGCTGTCTGTTTTATAACTCTTCGGTCTTGTAAAGCACTGACATTTGGTTAGGTTGGAAACAGTTTACAGCTGGAACAGCACTGCTTTGTGCCTCTGGTGGGAAAGGCTGAGCTTTTGTTTATGTTGGTGTTGTCTGTCCTACAGCACACAAGGGTTGGGCTGAGGCTGGGGGTGTTTCTGTGGTGTGATACTTTTGGATGCTTTTGAGTCACAGGTCTGTCTCTGTCTATGCAACTCCCAAGGAGCTGTATCCACTATAAATTCATTTTCCTTCATGAAAGATCTCCCTGTGGCCCAGGTCTGGGGGCAAAGAGTGTAGACGCTACAGACGTTACTTTCTTTGCTACGTGACTTCAGTGTGACTAATGTCTTTGGAAGATCAAAACTTTGAAATTGACACAGACCTCTTCTCCATCACACTAACCTACCAGTTCCTGCCCCAGTCTCTTCCCATCTCATATCGTAGCCCAAGAACTGGTATCTCAGCTGGAGCACAGCATGACCCGGCTGTTGGCCATGGACAGTTTGACTTGGAGAACGGTTTCAGTAGGCTTATGCTCTTTTTTTGAACAGATAGGTAATGACTGGGCAATGGGAGCTCTACCAATAGGTAGAGACCATCGCCATTCCTTTGTGGTAAAATACTTGGGGCTGCAATCACTGCTGCACTGACACAGCTTGTGAAAGGAGTTTGCAAAGTTGGAAGCCAGCCTTCACCACTGAAAGACAATTACCTGCAAGGAGAACCTTGGTATTTGTAGACTGTAATTAAAAGAAAAGACAGTTTTGCTAATCTAGTCTCACCCTCTGTTTCATTCAGACGAGACCTGAACCCATAATGTCTGCATTAAGGCTAATAATTCACTATTGAGCAGCAGTACACATTTTAGAAAGACAGCAAATTTTGTTTGCTGTAGGGGTGGAAAATAAAACTCTCTCCTACATCATTTGTTCAAGTGATTAACTACTGGCATTATTGCAAGTTTTAATTTTTAAATGCTCATATTACTTCCAGTTTGATTGTATCCAGCTCTTACTTTGAGCTTCTGGATCTAGTTATATTTTTGTTTGTTAGGTTTTTGGAGCCTTTTTAGCATCTCTCAGTCCCCTACTGAGACTTGTTAATAGGTCTAGATCAAATTCCTTCTGAACCTTTGCCTCAGTAAGCCAAGTGGATCAGGCAGCTGAAGCGTCTCCTCCTTCCTTGCTCTTGCATCATCTGGAATCGAATGATGTGTTATGTTGGATCGATCATCTGTTCAGAACGGCATCTGACCACCTTCTATTTGATGATGCTTCAACACATGCTGTTAAAAGTACTTCTTTTACTTGTGGCTGTTCTCTAGCCCAAAACCAGCAGTGAATATTTTCCACTGACCAACCCAGATGGACCAAAACCCAAAGCCGATGGTGGGATTTACCTGCCTGCTGCAATGGGGAATGGGGCTGTGCAGGAGAGGGTCCGAGCAGCTCTTGGGAGAACTGCAGGGCTCTCTGGGGCCGGAGCTCCCAGCAGCCAGGGCTGCTGCCCCCACTGAACTCAACTGGACTGCGTTTACTACTCCTTTAACTACTCCTTTACAATCCATTTCTGTCCTCAACTCGAGTTTTCGGTCGCTTGTTTGCTATTGCCCTCTAGTGGTAGTAGGATGGCTGTTGGCTTGGCTTCTTGAAGTGTTTTGTTTTCTGCAGATATTCTACTGCTTATTACCCTTGGGCAATCGTCTTGTTGACACGATGGATTTCAGTAATATTACTTACCCGGAGTTTAGCATTCAGCTTTATTAATTTGTGCTTTATGCTATACAGGAAAGAAAACTTGCTCTCGACTGTAGATAAATAATGTCTGCCGTGTCTCAGAATAGATTAGATTTTCATTTCTTGCTAATCAAAATGTTTGACAACAGAAGCTGAAGAAAATGTTGCCATTTCTTAAAATAACTCAGAGCCCTGCAGAGTCTGAACCCTGCACTGAACTTTGTGTGTGCAGTCGGCACTGACCAGCCTGATGCACGGCCAGCTCTCTGTTGTATTGGAAACGCTGCCTTTTTACTGTTTGTGTTCCTATCTAAGGGGGGTTGTTTTTATTGTGGGGAGTGGACTATTTAAAGCATGCTACCTTCCCATGAATCTTTATGTTGTCAGACAAACCAAATCACGTATGGAATGGTGCTGGCTAATCAGGGCCTGCCTTTTTATAGAGATTCCAAGAAGATAGTTTATTAATGAGACCTAGATTTCTTTCCCTGGTTGTAACGCAGAGAGATCTTAATAAGCAATAAAATGCTCTATCTGCAATCAGTTTTGAGAGGCTGAAAAGGAAAATAATGCTATGACTAATGTGATTGCTCTCCCTACACTGCCATCCGGTGGATGCAGAATTCATTTTCTGTAAATGGAAAGGGAAGTTCCCCTGCTGATATCCAACTTCCAAACTTGAGCTGACTCCTGCTTTGTAACACAGCGTCCGGGCTAATGAGGATTAGTTTTTATTAAAGAAAGAAGCCTTCTAATCTTTCATCTAAAATAAAATGTCCTTTAGTATAGGAAGTAGACCTATCTAGATCTTGACAAAGGATTCTCAAAACCTCCTCAATTCTCCACTTTCAACATCTGGCATGGACAGGCCAAGCCACTCAGTGCTCCTACTCTGGATACTTTTGGCAAATGAAGGCTGAGTTTCTGTTTTGATTTTTCAGATAATCAGAGCAGGGGCTAGAAGCAGCAGAGCCTCGTGTCAGATGCTGTGCTGCATTTTTGGTGAGAGATAGGACGTCATGGGGCTGGGAGTTAACGCTCTGCTTTTCTTTCTAGGGCTGACAGAAATAACAAGAAGGAGCAAGTTGTGCTGATCACGGCCTTCTACTTCTGCAGATGGGGCTTCACCATGCTGAGCTGCTTCCTGAGCACTGCAAATCCACTGATTCTGACCACCGTTGACTGCGTTGGCTGCTTCATTATCCCAGGAACATGTCTGGAGAAGTGAGTACCAGGAGGGGACTGTGGCAGCAAGACGGGTTGAGTCACTTGGCTGAGTGTTCAGCTATTTGGCCTCTGTCATTGCCTGCAGCTTTCTCCAACTTGACTAGGGTTGATGGTTGACCTAGATGATCTTAGTGGTTACTTCCATTACTAATGATTCTATGACTCTAATTCTCAGATGCCACTAGGGCAGAGCACTGTGGAAACCCCTACCATGGTCATTTGAACACTGTATATGTTAATCCAACAGTTGCAGCAACAGGACTTCCTGTGCCTCTCTCCAAGAGGCAGTGGGAGTGGAGTGGCAACCTGGTCACTGACAGCCAAGGAGCAGGGCTAGAGGTTTGGCTAGGTGGGGTTGATGTTGCTTGTACTGCATATCTCATAAGTTCAAACATTTAGGAGAGTGCAGCAACATCTGGAGGATGGCGAAGTGCTACAGTGAGAAAACTGCATGATCTAAGACAGCACAGCCAGTTCTCAGAAGCTGATCTGGAAGGATCATCTGGGCATTTCAGCTGCTGCAGGTGGGCCAGGTAATCACCAGGAGGTGGCATCCATCCCCCAGAGACACTGCAGCCCATGCTGGTTATGGTGCCTGTCCTTATCTGTGGGCCTTGTGCTTCCTCTAGATTGTGCTAGGTCTATGCAGTGGGGTATTTGGGGCCAGCTAGGTCTTGGTCTGCAGGCTGGAGGTGAGAAGTCCTGCCACCACACAGCACTGCCAGCGTGTTCCCATTCTGAGTCATTCCTTTGCTTGTTTATTTTTGGTATTTATTTATTTACCAGTGAGGTGTCAGCCCAGAGCAGGTTGGCTGCGCTGAACTCCTCTGGTGGCCCAATGGCTGTTGCCAGCTCTCTCTGAGTCCTGCTGTGTTGGGATTGCTTCCACTCTGAACCCAGGGAGAGAGAGACTGTGTTGCTGTGAGAGGAATGCCAGCACAATCTCCCACCAGAAGCGTGCTCAGCTCCAGGTAACGAGCTTGGTACCACAGGGTAAACTTCTTCCGCTCTCCCCATGGAGCCCCTGGCTCCTAGCTCTCTCTCTGAGCCAATTGTGGGGGGTGGAGGGAGGTTAAGAGGCATATCCTTTGCTGTAATTATATCCTGTTGCTAGAGATATTGTGTTCTGTATAAAGAAATCATCATAATACAGCCTCCCGGAGAAGGTAATTACTGTGCATCTTATGAATGGCTGCATATGAATGTCTGCTCGAGCTGCTGTCAGCAGCAAGTTTCAACACATCTTACATACCAGGCATTTCACAGCCTTAGTTTTATTTGTTTTCATCACCCCTTGCCTTATGCTTTATATTTCATTAATGGAGCTGGGTTTTTTTTGTTTGGGTTGTTTATTTGTTTATTATTAAAAAAAGAAAGAAAGAAAAAGGCCAAAGTTCATGTCTTTGATGGAGCTTTGGGTGGTGGTGGCAGCAGCNCTGTTTCCCAGCAGTTCCCATATGGCAATGTATGAGTGGGTCCTTGTTTCCTAGTCTGAGCCCCCATCAAATGGACCGTACCACTGCTGACAGAAGTTGGTGTCACTCTATCCTAGCATAGCCACACAGATTTAACACCATGAGGACATTTATTTTCTTGTTCTAATCTGCTGTTGTTCTAATCTGCCGTTTTCCCCCTTGTATTGAAAAAGAGTTGGCACCTACTCACAAACANTTTTGTTTGCTGCTTTTCCATTGCTCTGTGGTGGCTTGAGAGGAGCTCTGGAAGATGCTGTTTCCCAGCAGTTCCCATATGGCAATGTATGAGTGGGTCCTTGTTTCCTAGTCTGAGCCCCCATCAAATGGACCGTACCACTGCTGACAGAAGTTGGTGTCACTCTATCCTAGCATAGCCACACAGATTTAACACCATGAGGACATTTATTTTCTTGTTCTAATCTGCCGTTTTCCCCCTTGTATTGAAAAAGAGTTGGCACCTACTCACAAACAGGGGGATGTCAGATCTTTCAGGTTTCTGAAGCTTCTCCAAAGTTCCCTCTGCCCTAAGCCTGCCTGCCACTGGCACCAGTGACCCCCACCTTGGTTAGGCAATCAATATGGATATGGTTTTACAACTTCGTAATGCTGTTTGTGAAGATGGGCATATAAATGAGCCATATCCATTAACTTCTGCAGGCATGTTTGAGTTAGATGGGGGAACACCAATGGAGAGCTGGTTTGTCATCATAGGAGTGACCCAGCTGCTGTTCCTTTCCCTAAGGTCACTAATATTTGCCTTTCCCCAGCAGTGTGGAAGGTAATCTGTCTTTGTGTTGCACATATGGAGCTGCAGGGTGTGATCACAGCACCCTGCGTGGCTATGAAAACATCACGTCCATCTCCTGGCCAGCTCAAGCAAAGATTTGAAACTGCTGCTTGGATTGCTTCCTTGTGCAAATGGCTGGGGCTTCCTCTTGCAATGCTGAAGCTGAGTTGTTTTGGTACTCTCAATGATTTGTTGTGCTTGTGAACAGGCTTCTGTGTGCGCTGAGCATTGCATCCAGAGGTGGCTCCTTCCCATTCAGAGCACTGAATCTGTCTCTCTCCGTGATTCCTGGTGAAGCCTGAAAGGCAGCCCGGCTCCTGCAGGATGGAAGGTGCTGTAATAAATGTGAGCTTATAAGGCTGTTGTTAAAAATAACCGGAGCTAAATTAAAAAGAAGAAAATCATCTTATTCAGCCCTACCCCAGGGGGGAAATGGACATGAGGAATTGGGCAATCCTTCTGTAAGTTCTCTTTCTTTAGACTATATTTATCCATGCTGAGAGCCAGATTCTCAGCTGGTGTCAATTGTTGTTGACTTCAGTGGAGTGAAGCTGGTTTACACAAGTTGAGGCTGCTAAATGCCAGCATCTGGATGAAGCTGAGACACAGCTGCAATTACTTTTGCAGAAACCTCCAGTCTGAGGCTGGTTCAAAAGCTCTGAGCCCTCCTGAGTGCTTGAGCCATTAGGGCTCTGATTCAGCAGATTTTTTTGGGATGCGATGAGTTATGAAAGGACCTTTACTCAGGTTGAAATTGGCTTTAATCTCAGCTGGGCTCTGCAAGTCTTGTGTCTGTCATTCTGTTATAATCACCGTTTTAGCTGGGCTCCACTGAAAAACTCTGCAAAACCTTTTTACTTGCTGCTTCACCAGCATCATCTCCTGTCTAGACACTCTAATTATGAGAAGCAGGGAGCGTACAGCATGATGTGTAGATAACCCTGGATAACTCCAAGGCAACCGTGTGCTGCTTCCATCCCTTCCCTGATTGCCCTCCGAACCAGTTTTGCCAATTCGTTGGCTGCTCCAGCATGACGAAGTGGGGGTTGTGCAGTGCCACCTGGGCAATACTCATTTGAACTTTGCTTTCAGAAGCAAGTGCTTCGAGCCACAGAAATTGATAGGCAAACTTCCTCAGATTGCAGTGGGATCTAGATTTAGCTTTCTCTACTTAATGTTTTTCTGTATGCCTAGAAACTCTTTGGATTTGAGAAAACAAGCAAGCTCTTCCCTCAGTCCTACCCTCCCACGCCCCATCAGCAGAAAGCATTAAATCTATAAGCTTCTTTGAGTATTTTTCTTGTACTTACTATATCCACTCTAATTCTTTTCTTATCCATAGACTTGTTTTTGATTTACGCCAGTGTAAGTGATATCAAAGCTCAAGCTCTATGCATTTCAGCTACATCCTTTATGTAAGGCTACTGATTTAATGGGAGACTGACAAATAATCAATACATATAAAACACTGGAATGAGTTTGCTTAATTTAGTTGCTCTGTGCAGTATGCTACCTCCAGGAGCGTGTAATGACGGGATAAAAGTATTAGTTTTTCCTACTCCCCTTCCTTAATGTGTCATCTTCCCCAGTTCCTTCCCTGTAACTGGTACCAGGGAGAATTGTCAGTGATATTTAGCAAGGCCCCTGGGGTTCAGCCTGTTTCCCAAGTCTGCCCTAACCCTGGGGTGCCACGTAGGTTTACGTTGGTCTCTGCAGGAGTATGTGTGAATAATCTCTTCTCTGCATTCCAAATCATTGCACTTTGAAGTGATTACAGGAAGATTGTTTTCTTTTTTTCCCATAGCAGCATTTGAAAAGCACTATACTGATCTGGGGGGGGCGGGTGGTGCCACTGAGCAGCCCTGGTTCTGCTCCGTGGGAGGCACCTTTTGTTCTGCTCACGGTGACATGGGTGAGCTGACCCTCTGGGACACGCTTTTAGGTTGTAGCTTTTTATAGTCCAGATTGAAAAACCTCTTTATATGGGTCGCGGTAATTGAAACACGCCATGAACACAGAGGATTTGAAAGAAGCTGCTACCAGAGCCAGCTAATGAATGACCTGCATGAGTCCCACAGCTGGCAGGAGCTGCACACAGCTGCTTCTTTGGGAAAACTAAAGTCTTTCTCAACTGATGGAAAAATCAACTTGAGTACTCTTCCTTCAGCGTTGGGTTTTCACCTGTATGCACTTAGGACATGTGGAAGCATATGCTTATAAAGAGCTGAATTTGGTGGCTGACATGCTGAAAGAGCAGGTCTGAAACACTGAGCCCTTGAAACCCAACTCCAGGTGGTTTGAGAGCTGGTGGGATTTCTGGAGCAGCACAGTCTAAGCAGGGTTGTCCTCAGGCTGTATCTTACCAAATCTAAGATTCCAGCTGGAGCCATGGATTGAAATGCGTTCTCAGAGGAGATGGTCCCCAACTCTGGAATCATCAGAGGCAAAGGCCTGTTCCCAGTCTCATGTAGAAATGGGAGCCTCACCTTTCCCTTTTCGCATTTGCAGATCAGATGGTGGTGGAGAAAATGTGGCCAGGGAGACTTTAGGAGAGAGTTTTCTTAACAGTTGTTTGCCTTAGTTGTTTGCTAGCTGAGGCAGAGTGGGTTTCTATCGCAGAGAGAAGAAAGACAGCAAGGTAAGATCAAGATGTATTTTGTATACAAGAAAAAGATGATCTTGACTTTTGCTGCAATTCCTTGGGCTTCTCTGCTGAGGTGGGATCCCCTTCCCATGACTGCTGAAGGAGAGAAATCTTCACAAGATTTGTGCCCCAGGGCCGTCTGGGGTGGAATGAGGCCATCACCATTTAAGTGATTTAAGTCACAGCTCTCAGCTGAGGTGTGAAGGGGATGTTGCCCTCAACGGGGAACTGAAGGAAGGAGTAGGGAAGACAGATCCACACAAGGTCCTACAGAGGGTGCCTGAAGGAGAATGAGGGTGGATCCCTGCTCTGCTCAGCCAAATATTTGAGCCTCGTGTCAAGCGAATCATTTTGGAAAAGGCCAAAGTTTCTTTGTTCCAAAGTCCAAGCCAGCTCCAAGTTGGAACCAATGTCTGGAAGGCTCTGCTGTGTCCATTTGTGGTGGTTTGTGCGTGCTGGGTTGTAGGGCATTGGGAGAAGTGTTGCTTTCCACTGCATTTCTGTCCAGAAGGAGCATCTGTTCTGATGGGCTCTGCAGTTCTGCATTATATCTCTGGGATACTTGGCCAAGCTCCTGCAAGCCTTCATGTCCTTGCCTCTGGGCTCATGCTGGGTGGCCAGCATGGCCAGTAGCTCTCTCTTTGCAAGGTCCTTGCAGGAAGAATCTGAGAGCAATCAGCCTTAATCAAACTTGGCTTTTGCTTGGAGCAGGATCATGTTCCTCTACATACCACTGTAGATGTGGCAGGCAAGGAATTTGTCATAGTGTCTGATGACCTTGCCTTCGGGGCAAGGTGCCAAGAATGCCCCATGTTTTCTCGGGGTGGGGTGCTGTCCACTACTAATGCCCAGTGAAGCGTGATGACAGGGGTGAACGTACACTGGGATTGCTGGGGTATTTGCTGGCGGGCCTGGTGGGGGAGGATCCCGGATGCCACCATCTTGTTATTTAGGGCAATGGACTGAGCTGCTGAGCTAGGTCTTTCATGGCTTCAGCCAGTTTTTGGCCCCTGCAGAAACATTTTGTAGACATCCATGCTTTGCACATCTAGGTGTCATGTTTCTGGGAGTCCTTTATTCATCCCGTTGCAAATGCTTTCTCTCTTCCTTGATTCTCAGAGGTGAAGCACTGTAGTTAAAGGTGCATTTGCTATTTAACCTTGTCTCTTTTAGATTTTATGGAGCGTCAGAAGTATGACTTCCATCTCACTCCCATATGGAGAAGCTGAGGTATAGTGAGTTGCAGTGAAGAGGTTTATCCCAAGCAAGTCTAACCAGAAAAGTGCTTTAAATTAAAATTTCACCGGGCCTTTCTGTTGATTAGAACGTTCTTTTGCTTCTGATACAAGAGCCTGCTTGGAGTGCAACTGTGAAGTAGGCTGGTTTGTTTAGTAATAGGGATCAGTAGGATGACAACTGTGTGAGGAGAAAGGACACATCCTTTCCAAAGCTAAATAACAATTGCCTGGAACATGCCTTCTTGCTTCTCCCATTGCATCCCAAATGAATGGAGAGCTGGCTGGAACAGCAGCATGCCATTCTCATGGACAGGCCAGCTATGGAAGATAAAAATGCATGCCTTCCTTGAGCAATGTGGTATTTGGTGTACATGCTCATAGGATCACAGTGCCCCAGTGTGAGTTGGAGCCTGCAAGCTGAAATGTAGCTGCCAGTGATCACCTTGGAGCGCTGCTTTTCTGCCCACACTGATCTTGCTCTGCTTTGTATGCAAGTGTGATTACCAACACCTGCACAAAACAAAGGCACCATGCTGACAGACCTGAAGAGCAGCATCTTGTACCTGTTCAGCTGTGGCTGGGGGCACAGCCAGGTGAAAGCATAAGCATCAATGCTGAAGGTGAAAAGTAAGCTTGCCAGTCTTAAGCTGTGGGTTTTTTGTTAGGCTCCAGCACTGTATCTCTGTAGTCATCCCCTTTGCCTCACATCACAGTCGCATCTTTCTAGTAATCATCCCTCTGTATCAATTTTCTGATTAAGCCCTGCAGCCGCCTGTAGTGGGAGTGCCACCATGCAGGACATCCAGTCATCTGTGATCCTGCCTGGAACCCCAAGCTCTTTCCAAACTGTTTGAACTGCAGGTAAGCTGGGAAGGATGGAAGTGTGTGTAAGGAACAAAGAGCATTTGAGGAGTTCCTATGCTGGCCTTGTTTTGTTTGGCTGTGTAAGACCCTCCATGCTCCCTGCTTGCCCTCCAGGCTGCAGGACCTGTAGTGTGGTCCCGATTGTGCGCTTTGGAGGGTTCCTTTCTTGTGGTGAGAGCAGGGCGTTCACCTGGGGTACATGTGAGGGGGACAGGCATACCAGCCATGTGTGGCACTTTGGTAGGAGAAGGGTCTCGGCTTCTGCATAGATTTAAATCAAAAGGTGCTTCGTCATCTGGTTGTGCAAGAGTGTCTGTAGCAGGGGGGATGTGAGTGATGGACAGGAAGAGGGGTGTGCCTGTGTGTGCAGAAGGAAGTACATGCGGCAGCTGTTGTAATTGTTTTAGTAAAAGAATACTTCCCAGAATTTCTCCTCTGGCACCTGAGGGCCCTTCCCAGGATGCCCTTTCCAAAGCTACTGTTTGATTTCTAGGGCAGATGCACACGCACGCGCAGTCCCAAATTATTCATGCAAAACCTACAATCCTGCCAGCCTATGGCTCCTTTCCCCTTTGCTGACAGGGAAGGGGGGAGTGTGGGGGCTGAAATAATGGCAGAGCTGATTATAATTAATATTTTTTTGTGTGTCTGAAGAGTGAAAGTCCTGCCCAAGCCCCCCAGCTGAGCACAAGCCAACACGCTAAATCCCTGTAGGGGTGTGTTTTATTACCGACGCTCTGCGTGTCGAGGCTGGTCGCAGGGTCTGATGCTGTGTGTGTGGAATTTTTGTGGCTGTTTTCTATTGTGCCAGTGAAAAGCAAAACCCTATTCGTATAATAAAAAGGAAACATGAAGGTTTCCACGCCTACAAGTAGGTGAATGTTTTCAGCATTAGTGTTTTAATTTGTTTTACCTTCCCGTGACTTCCTCATATGAGCCCGCTGCAAATGATGGAGCATGTTTTACAGGGTATGGAAGGTGGTGGGGACTCCCAATGCCCCTTCCCCAAAAGGTTTTGACTGCTGCTCACTTGGGCAGGTCTCATAATGCTTCTATGGGAGGAGTTTGCTGGGTTTGATTTATTCCTTATTGCTTCTTTTACAGGAGCAGGGATCTGCTGGGAGGATGAGGAGGGACTGAAGGGTAGTGACTGCTGCATACCCTTCCTTGACCAGCTGGGTGATCTCAGGCAGGTCCCTTCAGCTCCCTTTTGTCTGCTTGCCTGGTGTCACAGAGCAGATCAATGGCTGACTGGGGATTGAAACCCTTCTTAGCCAGGCTGTGCACATGAGGCAATAGTGAAGCAGCAGTGGGCCAGCTGCTTCTCTCACATTGGTCCAAAGCCATATCCTGCAAGCTCTGACCACTTTAGTGGGCTGAAGTAGAGACCCCTGGCACCTGCCAAATTAACAGGAGGAAGAATGAGTAGTTTCCTGTGTGATACCTTGAAGGTACCTTTAACTGGGAATAGTAGCAATATTGGCTGCAATCCTGCTAGCTTACCAAAACACTCTAAGCATACTTTGGCAGATGCAGAGAGCAGCCAGGAGCCCTGGGGACCTGAGCTGTGTTTGTACCTGTGCAGTCTTTGGTCTCCCAAAGCAAATTTGCACTGGCAGTGAGAGCATGGCACTCCCCTGGGAAGAGGGGCTGCCTGGGTGCAGCTCCTAGGATCTTCCAAATTTCCCTTCTCTCTCTGTCCTTCCTGCAAAGGATGTTTTGACTTTTCTATATCTCTTTCACTTGCCACCTTAGCAGGTGAGAACCAGTTGAGACTTGGGCTCGTGGGTGGCAGCCCACAGCTTCCCCAACTGGCTTCAGCCTTGTTTTTGGTGAAGAGGATGTCTTTCTGTTTGTCTGAGGTGGTTTGCTGTCACCTATCAGCAGGAGCTCTCCTAGGAATATGACTGAGCCAACACCAGCCTTGGTGATTTTAGGATGCTTGTCTGTCCACCTCCTGAATATTGCTCAGTCTTCTCCTTTCTGCCCTCTTAGCAATGAAAACATGGCCAAGAACAACTTATAATGCTGCTAAACTTGTGGGCTTCAGTGCTCAACCCTGACATCCTAGCTTGTACTTGCAATGCTTGCAATCCCCAAGTGATCTGTCATCTAGGGGTGAGATGCTTCAGCCTTTGTACTTTCCATCCTTAAAAATATATATATACAGCTTTGTTTGACAGAGATCTCAGAGGCTTTCTCTGAAACTCTCTTATTGCTTTCACTGTTGTTTTGACCTCTTTTTCCTTGCCCCCAGAAGAGTTCACTCAGCATCAAAAGGGCAAAGCTGTGCAGGGCATGCAGGCTCTGAGCAGCACAGGAGCTGCATGGAGAGGGGCAGGGCAGCAGGATGGCTGTGGGAGAGCACACATGGCTACTGCCCTCAATTAGCCCATGTGGCAGTCACAATTGAAATGAAAGCACAGCAGGTCTCTGAAGAGTTCCCTTGTGGGTCTTGCTGAACTTATAAGCTGGGACCACAGTATAACTTAATTTCCTGAAATGTCAAGTGGCTCATACTGGCTGCCTGCTCTATTAGTGTTTTTCTTATG
>PPHD01010120.1:0-13306 GCA_002909625.1 Bambusicola thoracicus | reverse complement strand
TTTTCTCTTTTTCTTTTTTTTTTTTTTTCCTTTTTTCCTTTTTCATTTTCTCTCTCTGTTTAATGATGATAGATTATGTAATCAATCTGATCACCTCTTTTGGAAGGCATTTATAATGATCAGTGTCAATATTTATGAGGAAATAAAGCACTCTAAAAATTATTCATAGTTGCTGAGACTATTTTTCACTTAGCATTAATGCATTGAGTGCAGGTTTCTTGATACAGTCAGATATGCTAGCCAAGAATAAGCTCAGGCTCCTGTGTACAGCTAAGGATGTTTAATGTATCTTGACAGTCATTAAGTAGTTGGTAAAGGACTGGCAATGAATTCATTATTCTCTTTATGAATCAATCCTATTTATAGCCAACTATCAAAAAATTCACATTATAATATGGAGATTGAAATGGTTATATATAATGGTCCTTTCACCAGAAGCAGCCATGAAAGAACCGGTGAGACTAGAACAAATTACAGTTAATGACAGACTCTTTCTCAGAGAATTAAATACTTTAATTGGTCAATCAGGTTGGGCATTTGAGAAAGAAAGAGTTGTAATTATGTGAAAACCTGCCTACTGTACTTTGACAGCTTTATGGGCCTCTGGCAATTTTTCATCGGGATTTAGATTTGTAATCGTGTTCTTAGGCCCACAGGTACACCTACCCAAGAATATGAGCTACTTCTTGACCTCCTAGGTTCGGGGGTTCCTTGGAATGAAATAAGATCAAGATTGTGGTACTGATATACTGTTGTCTTTGAGTGCAATTCCATCATGACATCTACATCTCAGCTACACTGTCTTTTGAAGGCTTAAGTGAGATGTGATACACAGACCTTCCACCCTCTTGGCAAGTATATGAGGCAGCAATCTCAATTCTTTGCATGTCACCCATGCTGAAGCTCTGCAGCCAGGTAGTAACACTCAGTAACATTCTTTGAAGATATAGAGGCCCATTACTTACACTACCTACTTTCCTGTGGAAAATGCTTCTTCACTCTGCCTCAGTTGCTTTCCAGTTAAGCACAAGAACAACTCCATATATTGTCTACCTTGCATACTTAGTTTGTCATTCATTCAGGGAAGAGTTTATCTCTTGTATGTTTTACCAGGCTGCTTACTATACTGCTCTGGTTCCTGGTAGAAGCTTTGAGATGCTAATGTAATATTGTGGCTGCTTTTAATATTCTGTGTTATAGCATCTGTAACAGAGCACCATTGTGTTGGTTTTTGGGTGTCCCACATGAATCAGTGAGTTGAAACAGCTGTTCTACATCAGAAAAAGTTCTGCCTTCTCTCTTCTACAGTCTTATATTAGAAGTGAGGTAGGATTCTGTTCAAAGTGAAACAGGACTACCCCGCAACAGAGTTGTTCTTGCTTGATGATTGTGAGGAACACGAAGTGCCTTAGTTATGGCTATTGACTACATGAAATTATTGCTCTGCATTAGTGAAAGTTCATAGTGAAGGCTTTGTGCTGTGCTTATTCAATGAGCTTAATACACGAGGTTATAAAATGAGGTTTTGAAGTGCTAGTGAGAGCAAGTTTTTCTCCATGTGAAAAGAAAGAGCGCGAATAGCTTGCTTCAGGAATACTATGAAAGTGCCTGTGACATGGGCTGAGCAGTCTATTGTGCTGAATTGGGATGTTAGACTGGTTTGCAGTCTCACATCAAGAGGTGTATGACTGTTTTGTGCCAAGCACATGAAGGCTGCAGCAGTGTTCTGCAAGAGAAGGAAAAACTTTACTATTTGAATGATTAAGAAGCCAGAAGAGAAAGGGGAACTAGATCTTATATCGCACCGGTCAGAGACTTACTGTTGCAGGTCCAATACACAGTGAAAGCCATCGCTGATAACCTCTGTAGCTGAGCTTCACTATTCCCTAGGATGGATGCATGCTCACACATCCTACCTTTCCCCAGGTAGATGAATCCTCCACCTCATGCTTACCAGTGAGAAGATCAGACAGTTGCCATTGCTGACAAATAGCAGCTATCTGTGCCTTGGGAGCTTCTGGAGAAGAGAAGCAGCAGCAAGATAAAAAAGCGATTAGCAGCAAAAGCAAAACCCCAGAGGAATCATGTACCAAGACTGGCTTGTTCTCTGCTGCTTTCACAGAGGAAAAGTCACCTTTCCTAAGGAAAGCCATTTTGTTTCTTTACCCCCAAAGGAAAAGTCACTTTTCTTAGGTAAGCAGAGCAATAGTGTGGATCTGCTTTTTACTGGGTAAAAAAAATAGAGGCACTTCGCCATCAGTGCCTCTGTACATTACCACCTTCTGCTGACAGACATGAAATAAGAGCCTCCACCCCTAAAAGCAGCAGGAGCATCCTAGGCTTTGTGAGGATACGTGGTTCTCAAATCCTACCTCCTTCTTCTGTCATAGCTGTGCTGAGCCTCTAGGGCAACAATCTTCCCAGCATGCATGGTCAACACACAACAAATGAGGGACAGAAACTCCAAGGAGCTACACTAGCAGCCAAGTAGAGAGGTGCTTCTCTGGGTCATGAGCCAGGGGTCAGGAATGGCTACGCACGATATATTCCTGAAGCACCATGGAAACAAACAGATGAGACACACTCCTAGCAACAGCGGCCTGCCAGAGGAGATGTCTCCCTTGCTGCAGCCAGCCCTGGCTTTGCCTAGGCCTGGGTAGGGGGACCAGGGCTGGGGTGGGCCCTTCCTAGGGTAGGCTCTTCCTTGCCCTCTCCACCCCATTCTAGACCTGTGGCCTCTGAGGTGAGGGGCAGCCCAGGGCACAGTGGGCTCGGCTGGGCCCATCTGTGGGGCAGGGATACCAGGCCAGGGTTCTGTCCGTGGGACAGGAGTGAGTTCTTACTAGCAGGCACAGGGCCGGGCAGGGGCTGGTCTGCGGTGTGGCTAACAAGATGGCTCCCGTCAGAGCTGAGCTGAGAGCACCAGGTAAAACACAGCTCTCAGGGAAGGGGGCTTTTTTTTCTGCATTGTCCCTAAATGGGCCTCTGAGTCTGAGGGAAAAAAAAACCCAGCCTGTTATTAAATAAAGCTGGGTTTGTGTGTATACAGAGCAGAGGAGAACAGTGCTGATCTGACTGGGAATGAAGTAGCACAGTACCTGCAGCGCTTCTCCATTCAGGAGGTGGGAAATTCGTGGAGGGCGGGGGCTGGAGAGGGACCCCATGCAGCTGCATTTTGCCAGGAAAGACCTTGCACAGCTAACAACACACATCATGGTGTCTCAGAAAAGGTAAGGAACAAAACTGGGTTTTCAGGAAATGGTACAGTGTTTTCTCACATCTGACTATTTCTGGGGTGTTTACAAAAAATGTCGCCTTTGATCTTGTGCTAATAGGCAATGTGCCATGAAGTGCTGGATGTACAGCTTCCTCTTGCGTGTGCTTGGCACATCCCAGGCTTAACACAGCTTTTGGCATGAATTACCGCTCACTCCCCTTGGGGATAGGTTGGTCAGTGTCCAGCAACACAGCAGTGTACTCCAGGTCTTCAGCTGTATCCCTGGCTGTGAATGAGGGTGGTTCCTACACCACTTGGGGATACACAGACACTTTTCTGCAGCTGATGCTTGTGGGAGAAACAGAACGTGCTTTGGAGCTGGCCAGGGTCTAAGGCACTGTCTCTTCTGCACTGAAGTGAGAGAAGACACACTGGCTAGGTATAGAGTCCTATTTCTGTCCTTACTCCAGACCTACCCATGCTGCTCCTTGCAGTTAAAATCAGCTTTCTGGCTGGCGGGCTGCCAGCCGAGGCCTAGAGCTAC
This sequence comes from Bambusicola thoracicus, assembly GCA_002909625.1. Classification (NCBI taxonomy): domain Eukaryota; kingdom Metazoa; phylum Chordata; class Aves; order Galliformes; family Phasianidae; genus Bambusicola; species Bambusicola thoracicus. Next base: position 9,545 of record PPHD01010120.1, on the reverse strand, counting down.
CACAGTCTAAGCTTGCTACACTCTGCACTGGTGATATAGGAGCAAAACTATTTGCACTCCTGTGCAAACAGTACCTATGTCAACGTGTGTGTTTGACCTTCAGAGAGACCTCATCCTGTCTGGCAACAGTAGAGTCAGCTCCGGCACTACATGTACAAGTGACTTCTGTTGCCCCAGTGATGAGAGGACATGGTGTGGTAGAGAGGTGAACAGAGCCTCTACAGGGTATGGGCAGATGGGGACTGCAAAGAGAAGTTCCTGAAAGCTGGGCTTGCTTTTCTTTAAGCCTCTGGGAGAGAGAGAGTATGGCTACTTCCCCTGAAGAGGGAATTCCTCTTACTTTTCCTTGACAGCAGTTAGAGCTATCTCACATACTTGGAGCTCTCTTTTGTTGGAGGCTGCAGCCCAGACCTGCCTGGTGCTGCAAGCAGGTAGTGGGCAGCAGGACTGTGGTATTGCCCCCAGCAGCCTGCTACTCTATGTAAGTATCTGCATTTCTGAGGCCTTTAACTCACATCAGCAGTCCTTTAGGGAGCTCAGGTTTACCTAGGCATAAGAATATTAAAATTAACTGCAGCTTATTCATTGAATGCATTACAAATATTATTAAATTAACTGTTAATGCTTTTGAAATGCAAATACAAGCCAGGGCTTTTCTCTGCTTTGCTTTGCTAAGGCTCACAAGACATACTCTTGGCAGGGTTCTCAGGGGTCTTCAAGCTTTTAGTGTTTTGGCATTTACTACCCATAAATACACTTTTCATATTTAGATGACAAATTGGCACTGCACCAGGGGAGCCCATGTTTATTCAAAATATCCTAGCCTTCCTCATGCTTAGGACAAATCCATACTCAAGGCTTCCTGCCATCTTGAAAGTCTGGATCCTGATCAGCAAACTTTGACGAGAATCAATTCAATATAACTTGCTATATTAGCAGTTGACTTGAGAATGAGCTCAGGGAGGTGAAAAGCCAGCACAACTTCTGTTAACAGTTAGACAAAACTGCTGCATTTATGTATGCATTTGCAAGAGGAATAGCTTTTTGATGCACTGGGCCTTCAACTTCTGTCCTTTCTCTATAAAGAGAGACACGTGACCTGGCAAATTTCACACAGAGGGTGGTGACGCACTGGAACAGGTTGCCCAAGGAGGCTGTGAATGCCACATCTCTGGAGGCATTCAAGGCCAGGGTGGATATGGCTCTGGGCAGCCTGGTCTGGTGGTTGGTGACCCTGCATGTAGCAGGGGGGTTGAAACTCGGTGATCATTGTGGTCCTTTTCAACACAGGCCAGTCTAAGATTCTATGATTCTAAATCTGACCTTTTGGCTTTTGCCTATTAGGGAGATGGTTCACTACTCTACCTTAGGAGATGTTTGATAAGTCCTCATTTTTCCTTTAAAACATGAGTACTTCCATGGGCTTTAAAAACTATAATTTGTTTAACTGGCTGATGTCTTCAGAAAATACAGGGAAATCTACAAAGACATGCTAGTGTCATGCAATCCTTGTACCACGTTAGAAAATGAAAAGGTATCCAAGCAATTTGTTTTTGGAGGTACCGTGTGTTTTGAACTTGACATCCTCTCTGTACTTGTCTCTTCTCATTCCTTTTCTCTGTTTGTTCACTGTTCTTCCTGTCCAGTATGGAGCAGTTCCTCCCAGATGTCCTGTGCCACTCAGTGGCCCTGATAAAGAAATGTTTATTGCCTTCTTCTCTGCTGTGGCGGGCAGGAAGTTTAGCAGATGATGTTTCCTGTCAGGAAGTCAATGCAGGGCATAGGAATCTCTGCTTTCCATAAAAACTCACCAGTTGATGCAATTAACAATGAAACTTCTTTGGTATGGATTACTACAGTTGTTATTCATAGCTTAGTCTCATATTTGCACTGTTATCTAAGAACAAAATTGTCCCATCTCTGTCCCATGCAAAAGTTGTGGTTGCTCTGCAAACTGGAAAGTCAATTTAAATTGAAGGACTTGGTTAACAATGTGCAAGACAACCAGTTTCACTCTGTAATTCTCAGAGATATTAAGTATGTATTGAGGAAGTACAAACATTATGTGACAAGATTATCGTCATATACAAGCATTTAGGACCTATAGTGTCTTTGTTATCTACATGGTAATTATTACTACGTCTCCTTGGTTTAATTCCATTTACACCTGTAAGATTACAAGATAATTAAGCTTGAGTTAATACAGGAAACTAGAAATGGCACTGTTTGTTAACAACAGATAAAAAGAGTAAAATTGGCAAACATGTCATGGTTATTTGTGCAACATCTGAAAGTGTATATTACTACTTTGAAGATCCAAGACTGTTGTGTGGGATGCAAGTGTGAAGCTTAGCCAGCTTAGCACCTGTTAATAGGAAAGCAAAACACCAAGGAAAGCACTGCATTGTAAAGCAACCTGGCAGATCTCCAGGGCTGGAAGCAAAACCTTAAAGATTAAATGTTAGAGATGCAGCAATTTACCACACGTCTTCATCGTCTTTTTCATGCTGGTATACCAAGAAGCATTTTTACCTATTGCATATGTTGTACAAATGGTTTATGTTCTGTATGTTTTGTGACTGTAGCAGGCCAGACTTCCATGACCTTAGTAGTTACCATGTTAAACAGGGAGGAAATTTGAGTCGGTTTGTTCTATTTGTTGTCCTTAGGGAGAAGATAGAGCATTCTGATGGATAGGGCAAAGAGCAAAATGTTCTGCTCCTAGAGGTACTGCTCTTTGACTTCTGGAGGCAGATGCTGTTTCGTCACTAAGAGGATTCATCTTTCAATGATGATCTCCTTAGCTCCTTGTTAAGTCAACATCTTTCATGTGGTATAGAATGTCATCCTTCCATGATGGTGGCCATCAACTGATCTGGAGCAGCAGCCTTGACCTGGAGTTGCCTTGTTGCTGTTGTGCATTTCTAAGTAGAAAAAAAATTCTCTCAGCTTGGCTTTTTGTTTCTTCTATGCTTATTTATTAAAACGAAAGAAAGAAAGAAAGAGAGCAAAACCCTCATGGAGCTCATGAACCTCCTTGCCAGCAAACCATCAAGAGTTGCCTCCAGGTATCACTGTGTTGCTGAATGTCTTGGGACTTCAAGAAGCTGAGCAGGGTGTTGAAGTATCCAGAGTGTCAGCATAACCCCAGGCATTTCTACACATCCTCCACTCTCTGTTGACAGCAGAAGTGAATATATCCTGGCGTCTGTGTATAATAACAGCATTTTGACTGTGTGTTGGCACTGGAGCAGGTTTAAATATTTTCACAATGACAGTGCTTCATTTCATCTAAAGACATTTAAATAATGTAAATATATTTAAGCTTTGAGACAAGCCAACTAGTAGATAAGCAGCATTACTCCTACCAAGAGAAAGGAAGAATGAGGTACCAGGAAAATGAATAATTTAGTTTAGTATGAATACTGTACTGTGAATAACAGAAATACAGAATTACGAATTCTTAGCTGCAACCTCTAGAGATGACCTCCCCTTCTGCTAAGTATTCTTCCTTCACATTGCTGGTGAAAAGCCTACTGCACAACTGTGAAACATCTCTGTAATAAAATAAACAAGCAATACCATGAAAACTTGTCCAAGAAGATGGCAAGGCATGAGCTGAACAACAACAGGGAGCAACCCAGGAGGGCAAGCGGGGTGACCCCAGGACCAAGCTTTCCCATCCACAGTGTATGGACCCACGGAATTTGAGCTGAGCGAGCAGAGTAGGGCAGTGATAACAGCAGGTCCTGGCCACTGACCGCTGAACCTCAGGGAAAAGCAAGGTTAACAAACCAGGTCCAAGGTCAATCCAAACAGCAATTCAAGAACAAGGCTAGAAACAAGTTGTCCTATACTATAGCTAAGTGGAAAAATGATTATGATTATTATGATTACCAAGAAGAGACTTTTTTCCAAACATGTTTGAGGAAATCAGATGTCCTCTGAGAAAAATGTTTCTTAATTTGCAAACACTTCTTTCCTTCCAAAAAGAAGCATGGTAGGAATGTAAATAAGCCCTACCTAGTAAACTTTATTTGCCTCTGTAGTACCTTGAGCATCTTAATCACTTATTTGGTTGGATATTCTGCATAGCAATGGGCTATATTATATGGCACAGTTGTCTTTTTGCAGTGTGTATTCAGTTATGCCAGTGAGACTGGGAAAGATCTTGGGCCAAATTACGTGATCCCCAGGCTAATGTTTTACATAGCTTCTTTTCTTTTTTTTTTTTTTCTTCTAGTTTCTACCCATTAAAATTAAAAGTAAACAAACAGCAGTTTTAAATCTTCTTCTGTGACAATGGATGATTTATTTATGCTCTATTACTCCCAGAAGAAAAAGCTTGAACCCAGTAAGGGAAGGCTTTACCTTACTGAATTAGGGTTGAATGTATATTTCTTATCTGCATGAAGCTTGCACTGGTACCTACTTTGGGCTACCATCCTGCAGCAAGCAGTTGCCTTGCCAGAAGTTGATCCAGGAAATCAAAAATCTGCTCCAGAATGTCACTTCAGCAAAACTTGCCCCCAGCACTCATACCAAAGAGAGGAGGAAAACAATGGCTCATGATCTATTCAGAGAGAAGCAGTGACTAAGAGGGTCCAAACTTAAATAATTATTTTCCTCTCCGCCAAGTAAGCACTTCCAAGAGTTGATACAAAACAAAGAAGGGAGGATGCGAGTAAGTCTGTTTGCACCCACTTTTCTTTGTCTCTCTGCATGGTCAGAAAGCTTCTAGCAATATAAATAAAATCAGTGCATTTTAAAAGAACAGCAATAAAAATGCTGCATTTCTGTAACATCTGCAAGTCACCAAAACTAGCCTATGGGCTGGCAGACTTTTACTGGGTACACTGGCTCACTGAAAGTTTACACAAGTCTCTTCTGGAAAGCCTTGCTGAGCCAACCCTTTCCTTCTCTGAGATTGGTAGTTGCAAATAGCATGAGTAGAAACAAGGGTGCAGGAAGGTGAGCACAGAACCTACATGCCCTGATAAGCATGCTGCCTTTGCCATGATGATTACAAATCAATATGCCCTAATTAGGGGATCTGAGGTACCAAACAGCACAGGTCAGACAAAATTTCAATGGTTTCTCTACCCCTGCCTCCCAGTGCTATGGTTTGTGTTTCACAACAGTACTAACGGAATTTGATTCTTTGTGAAAACAAAACCAAAAACCCCAGCCCAGTGTGTTTTTCCTTGTCCCTCAAAACATTAGGCACGAGAAAGAACTATTCCAGCAGATGAAATTACAGGACCAGGTACTGCAACTCTGACACTGTCTGGGATTGCAAAGACAGGTGTTTACAGGTGAGAAGAATAACCTTGGCCTTAAAAATTGCATCTGCAGTGCCTCATCATTATGCTGTTATTCCCACAGAGCTGACTTTTCTTCCAAAGCAGATTAGCACTAACCAGCCTATAATGCAACTGAACTGCAGCAATGATGCTGGAGAGCATGTCCTTGAATGCAATGCTTGAATGGAGTGCAAAAGCCTCGGCACAGGGCAGAATCTTGGAGTAGCTCTGGGCTTTTTCACTGTTTTTGTCATCTGGATAACTAGGACTCAATAAATTATCATAGGTGCTTGCTGGCCCTTCTTAAGCCCTTGTGCCTCATTTCTGTATCAGTTATTGATGCCTCTTTTTTTCCTCCTTCATAGTTAGGAAAAAGGACCAGAACTGCATGTGGTGTGAAGCTAGCTTACCTCTTTTGAGGTCTCCATGCTGAGTATGTATGTATGAGTATTAAGTAAATTCTAAGGTTTAAGTTACTCTTGTGAAACAAAGTAGTGAATAATATTTTCATGAATATGAATTTGCTCTCACTTCATACTTCATGTAGTCAATTGCAGAAGTGTGTATGTCCAGTTAATAGACACAGGGCATTGCCTCATGTCAGACTGCATGCTCCCTTTCATTTCGTGGAATCACAGAATCATAGAATGGCCTGGGTTGAAAAGAACCACAATGATCATCTAGTTTCAACCCCCCCTGCTATGTGCAGGGCTGCCAACCACTGGACCAGGCTCCCAGAGCCACATCCAGCCTGGCCTTGAATGCCTCCAGGGATGGGGCATCCACAACCTCCTTGGGCATTTCTTGATTACGTTCATGGGTAATTTGACATGGGTCCTTGACGGAGTAATAAAAGAAAATCTCAGAGAAGTGAGAGCTCATGACTTCTCAGTGTCACAAGCAGGATTCCAATTTGCTTGGGTTGCAAGTGCTCCTGTTCCACGAAGGAGGGGAATCTGTCGGGGCTGAGTGTGGTGTTATCGTGTAGATAGGGGCTCTTTCCTTCAGGGGCACAATGCCAGCTGGTTTCCTGGAACTGCTGAAGTGCAAAGAAAGCTATGGCTATTAGCTGCCGAAAATGACCAGCTCTGCTTCTGTATGAGTTTAAGCAAGGCTTTTTATTCTGCAGATTGCCACGTGAAAGGAAGAAACTGAAACTTCAGATGCTTTGACTTTTCTGCCATGCTAACATGCTAATTTAAATGGCATCACTTCTCAAGAGCAGGTTGTTTGTGGCTACACCTACAGTGAAAAAAAATAGCTCAGACCCATAGGAATTGACTTGTAGAACAAAGTAACTGTTGCTTAGGTCCTTGTATCTTCAGTGTATGTATTCTGGGCTACTCTCAGTCTCATTCCCAAGCAGTACATCCATTTGCAAATGGAGTTATTGCTCTGTTTAGTTTGATTTTAAATAAGTTCACTCTGTGGGCTCTCAGCCTCTCTGTGTTATGAACTAAAGCACAGTGGGTGGGAGAGATGGAAAGGATGCTTTTTGGAGCAAGGCTGCTGTTCTAACAGTATCTAATACAGGTTCACCTTTATGGTCAGCATGCAGCATTACTTCCCTTGGCACACCTGCTGATGGCAAGGGAAATAGTGCTGGACTATGCAATAGTTGAGCTTCTCAAATGTGAAAAATCCCTTTTTTAACACATTGATTTGAAATGTCTGCCTGCCTCTGCATCTACAGTGGGTTCAAATGCATCGGCTGACAAGGGAGGAGCGGCTATTGATTCTGAGGAGAATGATGAAAATGTGAATAGTTTGAGTAACCTGAAATGCAGGAAGCGAGTCAGAGCGTTAGCATTTCACTAGGAAGGTGATGTGCTGCTTAATTCTTTAATGTTTGCTATGTGTTTTAAAACGGTGAAGAGGTTATTTGAGAGATGTAGAGATCACAAAAGGCCTTATCCGGTAAGCTTTCAATGCTAGATTATTATTTAAATGTACGGTACCCTGCTATAAGCTGAGTGCCAGAGCTGTTTCATTAAAAGATCTGTTAGCACTTCGATTATTAAATTCTATTTTAATGCTAAAGCTCATTCCTGGTGAACATCTTGGGAGCACTTCCCACCTTCCCAAGTCGGAGGAATGTTTAAGTTCTCGTTAGTTCTGGAGCTGGCTCTGTCTGCCTTGTAAGCGAGCAGAACTTCTTCCCTGTGGAGATGATGGTTTTGGTTGCAGTCAATTTACCACCACTGAGGTGCAAAAATTGGTGGGGGCTGGACACAAAGGAAGGGGTGGAAACGAGTAGAGATTGCTTAGGATTGGTGTGGTTGTGGGTTTTTTGTTTTGTTTCGTTTTGCTTTTTAAAGAAAACATACCCAAGAATGAAAATCTAAGGTCAAAGGGAAATGAAAAGAGGTCCTTGAAATGTCAGTAATTCAAGCTGCAGATACCATGTTAAAAACAGCATTCTTTAAACTAGATTAATTGTGATCAGTATTGCCGGCTTCACGGTTTCCAGGTTCCCTCCTAAACCTCGGGGTTAATTTTCCTGTCTGACCTGCTTTGGTTTCCCGATGAAACTCCTAAAATAACAGTTTGACAATGGAAATCTTTCCTGTGCATGCATTCAAAAAGAACAAAGTACGAATTAGCATTTGTATTACAGAGGTGCTCGAGAGAATGGAGCCAAAGTCACAAGACAAAAGCTCTTTGTGCGGTTAGGTAGTCACCTTGCTGATCCCTAATGACACTCCTAACACTGACAATGAAAACCCAACAAAAGGGGAAAGTGGTTCTGTGTTCGGTTTCTGACTTTGTACCCGAGAGACTGAAGTGTTTCACTCCATCTCTTTACCCTTAGGCAAGGAACAACAGCCTTACAGCCCAGCCGGGTGGGAAAAACCGAATAGATGGGGCCATGAAGTCTCATGAGTAGGTAAGAATTGGTGCCCTTTGCAAAAAATCCCATTGCAAACAAGGCCTGAACCCTCAGATGAAGCATTTTGTATGCTGTTTTTAAAACACAGCTGGCATTTCCAGAAAAGCTGTCCGACCATGGCTGTGCTGTACTCTTGTAACTAGATGTCGGGCCCCCAATTTGAGCCAGCCTGAGCAGGCAGATAGATAGGTTGTGAATGCTTCACTTTGGGAAGAAACTCTTGGTGGGAACACTGTAATAGTCTGGTGGTCACTGAGGTCTGGTTTTTGTTTGTTTGTTTGTTTGCTGAGTGGTCTGATAGTGTTGGGAGTGTTGTGGTGGTGGTTTTTTCTGAGGGGGGTGGGTGGGAGGGTTTTTTAGATGAGCATGATCTTTCTATGCACTAGAACACACTTCAAATGACACCTGGTGAGATGAGAGGTAGACTGGCTGATGAGAGGTAGACTGGCTGATGAGGGAAGCTGTTACTTTCTGGTGCTGGCTAGAAAGGAGTTCTTGTTTTGTATGCATATAGCAAAAGAGCTAATGCACAGTAAAGTCTCCAGTCTTACTGCAGAGGCATAGGTGTGTACTACTGCCAAAAGCAGAACAGTTGACTTTAATGATCTGAATGGAAACAGCAAAGGCAACGATTAGCTCTTGCTATTTTTAATACCTTGAGGAAATGCCAGTGATACTAAAGGTTTGTGGAATGAAGAAGGCAGAAGAGTGCTGGGAGTCTTCCTTCAGACGGCGTTGTGGTTAGTAACTTTAAATAGTCCTGTGTACTTTCTGGGAAATCAGTGCTAGTCCAAATGTAATGTGTCTTCATTCTTTTTCATATTCTCTGTGGTAAAATTCAGTGCTTCTCAGTAGCTGATTTGATCCAGCTACATTCAGGAATAAAAATAACAACCAGAGCATGACTTCTCTTAACTAACGCTGTGTTGTGAGCAGACAGATAAAATGTGACTGGTTTCTTGCAGTGCGCTGTATATGGCTGTCTGCTTCCAGAGGAAAGCATAATACAGAAAAGTGTGGTTTGGCTTTTTTTGGCTTGTTCCTTTTTCTCTTGTCACAGTCGGCTCTTACCCAGGTCCATGTGATCACTAACAGTGGCACAGGTAGAGGGCTTCCTACGTCACCAGTACAGGCCTATTACCGCGTGATATCCTCTGTGTGCCCATTTCTCCTCCCTCCCTCCTTTCCTCTTGGCTGTTATTTCTGCAACACAACAACACAAAGGCAGAAGCAAAGCTTATGTCCCTGGAGCCTCTGTGTGGAGAGAGGTTAGCTCAGAATGGGTAAGGTTTGCTGCTTAAGTCCTGTCCAGGTTTTCTGGCCTTTCTCAGGGGGTGTATTTGCTGAGCACT
>PPHD01010119.1:0-19950 GCA_002909625.1 Bambusicola thoracicus | reverse complement strand
AACAAAAAAAGACAAATAAAGGTCAATTTACAAATGAACATGACTTCTAAAACCTGGAGGAAGAGTCAGAGAAAAAGTTTCAAAAACGAATAAATTTTCTGCAAAGGAAAAGGAAAAAAAAAATTTAAAAGAGTTATTTCAATTTGACACAATGTGTTTTTCTATCCGCTGTCTGTGAGATCAGGAGAAACGGCTCCATTTCATACTCCTCCAGTCTGAGCTGTGACATTTCCACAGATATTCTTACTCCTTGATAAAGGAGTTGTCTGAGGCTAAACAAGATGCTAACATTTGGTCCAGCATGCACAGAGGTGCAGTTATTGTCTACCCTGAGGCTCCTTGATGCCCAGTTAAGACAGGATTTCCTTGTTGAAGGCACAGGGCAATCTTTACTACAGGACTGATAGTAGAACCCTTTGAAAGCAAAATCAAGAGTTTCCACCATGGTTTGGTGGCTTGCCAGCAGAATATCTCACCACCTGTTAGACAGTTTCATGTCATGCCACACATAGCAATGAAGAACATGAAGAATGTTTCATCTCATACTTTGCAAAACATTTGCCAGGTTGATGTTCATCTGTGGAGGAATTTACTGTTTCTTCATGAGGCATGAATATATTGCAAACTAAATACCAGTGAAGTGCCTGACATGGCAGCATTTGCTCATGCTTTACTTTTCATCTTTCTCCTCTACCCTCATCCAAAGGAAGAGGAACTGACCTAATACTTCAAGGTGAGTTTACTCCCCTGTAGGTGGAATTTCAGATAATTGAGAAAATTGTGTCCCAGATATATGAAAAATTAGATAGATCACATATATACTTATTCAACTAACTTGAAAACTCGGGAAATGATTCTATGTTACCCAGGCAATTCTTTCATTCTTATTTTCAAAATAGCTTTTTCAAAAACTCATTGATTCACAAGAGATTTTACTTAATGGAAGAATTTGAGGGCATCTGATAACAATCACAAATTTCCCTAGACAAGCTTTATAAATGAATAGTTAACCTAGCATAACATGGTAGCTTTGACTAGAACATAATACTAGTCAGTACTTCTGAAAAGCTACCAGCTTCCCATCTCATGGTTTTTTAGAATTATTCAACATTTTGGCATTACTGAAGGTCAAAAAACCTAAAGTATTCTGAAGAAGCTCATCTTACATAGCATATTTCTACATTTCTCATTGATAGCTGCTAAGAATAAGCTTGTTCTCAGGAGTTTGTGTGCATCATTTCTTCATGCTTACCCTAGGTCATGGTCACCTGGTACTTGAAATGATTTAGACATTATTTCAAAACCAAGGAAGAAAATAACCACACCGATGCAGACAACTGGGGTTGGAGAAATAATACCAAATTAAACAGGACTTAAAAATGACAGGCAAAAGTTAAAGAAAGCTCTAAATGAATGCCAATGTTAGCAAAGTCTATCAGCCATGATAGCATCAAATGCCCGAATTTTGACATCTAGATTTTGCTTGAGATGCTGCAAGCAAACATGGCCCCACTCTCACCTGCAAGGTTTAGGGATGAGACCCCAGAATTAGCCCTTTCCCTGGCAACTCCCCTGGACATAGCTCAGAGCTGCTGAGCATGGAAATTGGTGTGTTTTGCTTGGATCCACAGCACCCAGAGCAGTTAGAGCCCACTATGCAATGAAGTTCTTTCTTTGACAAGCAAAAAAAAAACAGTCCTGTTCTATTCTACTTTGTAAAATCAACCCATTTAAGAGCTCTCTAATAGATACAGTTTCCACACAAAAAGTTGTCAGGAAAAGTGAGCATATCTCCTGATGACAGAAAAGAACTGGCATGTGAACACTATTTTTCTAAAGCCCTCACAGTGAGAGATGCTATGTCCTTCTGAAGCCCCCACTCAACTGGAGTCACATTCTCACATCTTTTAGTAGTTTTTATTTGTATAAACACTGAGTCAGAGGAAAATGTCAGCAGGATCAATGGGAATGAACTCAGGATTTGGTAAAAATACATTTTTGATAAATTGAGAGCGATAAAAAAGAAGTCACAAACTAAGTGATAGGAAATATAGAAAATTAGACTTCCAGAGCTGGGACTAACAGTTAGATGCTATGGCCATAGTCACCCAAGCATGCTGGAGGAACAGCTGCAGCACAGAAGAGCTGTAATGACTTTCATTAGCAAGTGCTATGAGACCTCTCAAACTCTTCAAAAGCAGATCATATGCATTCATGCTGAAGCACTGCTTCAGTGTACAGCTCCACAGAAGCCCTCATCATTGCAGATATGAAAGAAGGACCTTCTTTCAAAGGAAACAGGCACAGATAGGCTATTACTGAAGATCACTGGGAATATAGTCCATAGCTGAATTCAGCTAGTACAACTGGATATAACAGAGCGCTAGGTTAACATCCTTCACACCTTAAGTACCATGGAATGGTATGGAACATTGTTAAATGCCTCTTTTTTTCCATTTGCAAATCAGATATGCTGGTGTCCTCCATTTAGTGGCAAGGTAGAAAAACTAACCACTGTTCTGCTTAAAATAGTTTTAAAAAATCTAATCAATTCCTGCTTGCTGACTTAGTTTTTTCTATGTAAACACCTTGACTTCAGCACTACCTCCCAGTATTTCTAATGTTGCAGTATCCTCTTGGCTTTCTGTTTACAAGAATCCTCACATTGCTCAAAGCCCTTGAACTTCCTTTCATTTTTAAATCTTTTAAAATTGGCCACAGAGGGGAAAACAATTGGAAAAATACTTGATGTATTAAAAATCATAGAAAGGTAGACTGAAAAAGACAGCTTACGTATGAAAATGGATCAAAAGATGGCATCAGATATATCCCTCCCTCCCAGAAACAAACAAACAAACAAACAAAAAAAAAACAGTAAAAGAGATTAAGCTAAACCAATTTGATAGTCAGGGCTAAATCCTATGGAAAAACATGTTGTACATTTCTCATCAAAAATATGCCTGTTTCTCAGTGTCTCATTACATCTTGAGATGAAATGTACTATCTGTCTAAATATTCCTATCCACTATGATCAACGCATTATGCAACAATTTCTCAAGAACCAATTAAAATCACTCTGGGTTTGGTTTATTCCCTCATTTCCACAGGGAAGAAACTGAGGCAATTCCTCTACAACTGAGGAATGTGTTGGCTTGTAGCTAACCACACAATATACCAACAAGAAACCTTTTAAATGAATTCTTTGATGTTGTGCTTCAGCACCATGTCCATGTGCAGAATTGTCCCTCAGCAGCAACAACTGAACAACAGAAAGAACTAAAAAAGCATGTGTGAGAGAGTACAAATGTATAAAAAGGGCCAATCTTGATTATTTCACTGGTGATTAGATTTGGGAATCTGAATATGTGAGAGAAAGAGGCAGGATTAGTTGCTCTATCACTTCCAGAAATAAAATGATGCATATGGCTGTGACTGCTTAATACTGTCTATCATACCTACTCAAGCTGTCATAGTTCTCATAGCAAGAAATTAAAATTCAGTTTAAAGATTCTGGTACAAAATAAGGAAATAAAAACTTGCTGTGGATAATTCTGTAAGCGTTTGGCATGATTAGATTTACTGATTCATTTATTAATCAAATACTATCCTTGAAATTTTCAGCTGTGTAAAATAGCTTCTGCAGTAAGTAATTTCTTAACAAAAGCATTTTTAAAATGATTTTATTACGTTCTTCCATAAGGAATGCTTTTCACAAATTGAACCACAATGGCTTTAGAAGGCAAGCAGAACTATAGGCATTTATAAATATACATGTAACCTCTGGCTGCAGCTAACAGATGAGAAATGCACCACATTCATAACATTTTGTTCAGGAATATAAAGGAGTATATCTAGGAATATAGATGTATTTATCACCCAAAGGTACTGAAAGAGGTTAGAAGTACTTCAAGAAACACACTCTTGGGTGTCTTTAAAAAAATCCTGTTTTTTTTATTTAAATGTATAGAGACATTGTTTATGACTAAGGAAGATCAATCCATGCATAGTAATAGCAGAGGAACTTGTTTAATGGAATAACTGAAATTATAAGGCCAAATATCTCACAGGCTGCTGGGATATATATTTCAGATAACTTCAAGGCTCACCTGACTGAGCAAGATCATAGCTTTAATCATACAGTACCCTTCAATGCCTGTGGGATTAACAGTAGAAGGTACTGACTGCTGGCTACCAAGCTACACAGAAGGGATGGCTATAAAAAGACAAAAAGGAGAGGAGATGCACCTGTTCTATGTTGGGTAATTTTTTTTCTGCACATGATCCTAAATTATTATAATAAAGGAGTATTATAGACTTCCTCCTGATCCAATATACCTATGTAAGTACCTGTGCTTCCATCCATGCCTCAGCTCTTTCACGCAGCTGAATTCTACTGTCCAGCTCATTTCATATAAAGTGGTACTAGAAGACAGGAGCTCCCAGAAGACTATGGTTTCCAGGGAAATAAATGATTATGTTAAGAACCTTCCCATCTACTATTGCAGTAAAAAATATATACATATTAACTGAAAGATTTAATACACTCCACAGCACAAGGTCCAAAACAGCTGACAGTTAGAAGCTGTAAAACTTGCTCAATATTCTGCTTCTTTTATAATTTACCTGAGCATTAAATTATGCACTGCAAGATTCAATCCATTAATTTTTTCCTAATTCTCACCTCAGAGTACAGACAGTGAGATAGCTAAAAGTGTTAAAATAACCACAGTTTGTTGTGGGGATTGGGGAGGAAAAGAAAATAAAAAAATAATGCTATCAGTCAATGGGATCGTGACATACCCTTTATCCAATTGTGTCTAAGGGGCAAAGTCCCTTCTTGTACTTGGAAACTTGGAAGTTGCTTATTCTGCAGGTGGTTTGTATCCTTAAACTGTGGAGAAGAGATTTTAAGAAGCTGTCAGTTGACCTTTTTCTTCATGAGGGAAAATGTACTCAATTGTTAGTGTTATAATTACTTTGGGCTCCACCAAATTAACTAATCCCAACCTTGTTCATGAATTATAACTACTGCTGCAGTACTGTGGCTCCCACTTTCCTTCTAAATAAGCAGCATCTGCTGCCTTTCGGCAGACTTTCTTTTCCACTCAGAAGAACAAGTATTCTAGAGATAATAAAATGTTTGTCTTGTCTTTGCAAACACTGGAGTGGAGCCATTGCACTGATTTTCAGTCACAGGAGAAGTTTATCATTAAACAGCTTACTTTTACAAGTTTTAACTTTACTCTGAGTCATCATTCTAGAGCAAGCTATTTGTATCACCACTTTTCTGACCTTGCATGTATGTGATGCTCACTTTAACTACAGTGCTCCAAGCCTGCAAGGAATGCAGGGATTGAGGCATCCACAGACAATATATATACACAGACACAAAAATAGGTATATATGTTTGGGTGTGTATACATGCATATTTTTGTAAATATACAAATACATGTACATCCACCCATGGTATATATGTAACTGAGACCAGGATGGCATTTCTGCAGTGGAATTCCTGATCATTTCCTCTGTAGGTGCTTATGGATGAACCCAAACTGTGAGAGTGCTCTGGGAGCACAGCTCCCAGCCTCACACAGGTGTTCAATTCATGGGATTAATCTAAATTTAAAACAAACAAACAAAAACCCCAGGCCTCCCCCTCCCCCCTCCCATAAAAAACTCAAACCCAAACAACAACAACAAAAAACACAAAACAAACAGAGTGGAGTGCCAAGTCCTCCACACTTGCTGTTTTGATTCAGAAATAGACCCTTATGAGTTCTCACTCCTCTTGTCCTGGCCTCCAAGGAACTGATAAAGCCAAACTGACTGCACTGTATGCTAGTTTATTCCAAATGGGAGAGTTCTGTGTCCTCTTAAACAATCAATGTCTCCCACATCTGGGTCGTTTGTCAGAAATTAGTATCAGTTTATGTAGTACTTCTGATTGAAGATTTGATCCCCTTTGAGTTTCATGTACTTCAGGAATGTCTAATCTTTCAGGATTTGTTAGTTTCTTTTAATCTTAAGACTCCTTGAAAAATATTTTAACTTCTAAAAAGTTTCCATCAATACAATCATAAAATACCAGTCAATACATTAAACTAAGCAAAAAGGTTTTCTTTTGAAAATCTACCTAAATTTGTCAGGTTTAATCAGACATTTACAATGTGAAGAACTCAATCCGGACGGAGACCTGATCCACGATATTAAGGAAATCATTGTCATGTACTACACACAAACCTCTTATGACAATAAATGCTGCAGAAAAATAAAGCAGGAAAAGCTTTAATATATATTATATACACAAGCAATCAGCTGTCTTAATTCATAATAACTATCCCAGAGTTAAGAGACAAAAACCATCAACTGTCTTATGACCTATCCTGTTGTCACTGAAACTACAGAGTAGCATGAGTTGGATGGGGCCCATAAGGATCATCAAGTACAGCTCCTGGCTCCACAGCGGACCACCTAAAACGCAAACCCTGTGTCTGAGAGTGTTGCTCAAGCACTCCTTGTGCTCCAGCAGCTCAGGACCATAATCACTGCACTGCTCAGAGCCCAAGAACCGTCTGGCAAAGAAGCTGTTCCTAACCCCCAACCTGACCCTCTCCTGACACAGCTCCATGCCATTTCCTTCGGACCCTGCTGCTGTCACAGAGAGCAGACCTCAGCGCTGCCCCTCCACTCCCTGTGAGGAACTGCAGCCGCCCCTCAGCTACTCTGCTCTGGGCTGAACAAACTGAGGGACCTTAGGTGCTCCTCATACATCTTGCCCTCCAGAACTTTACCCATCATGCAGACCTTGTCTGGATGCTCTCTTATAGTTTCATGTCCTTATATTGCAGCACCCGAACTGCACACAGTGCTGGAGGTGAGGCCACACAGCACAAAGCACAGCGGGACAAGCCCTTCCCTTGCTGGGCTGGCAGTGGAGGCCGGATGCACCACCCCAGGGTACAGTTGGCCCTTTGAACTGCCAGGGCATGCTGCTGGCTCAGGTTCAACTTGATGCCAACCAGCATCCCCAGATCCCTTTCCACGGGGTGGCTCTCCTGCCTCTTGTCCCCAAGTCTGTACATATAACCTGCATTGCACCACCCCAGATGCAGAATTTGGCACTTGTTCTTGTACGACTTCATGCACACAGTGGCTGCCCAGCCCTCACATTGGTCAAGATCTCTTTGCAAGGCCTCTCTGCCCTTGAGGGAGTCAACAGCTCCTCCAATTTAGTTTTGTCTTCAAATGTAGCATACACTCACATCTCCAGACCAAGCCTTTCCTTGACAGATTAAGCACTTGATTCAGTAGAGAGGGGTGTGATTTAAAATGCTTGAAGAACATCACTGATTCTGTTAGCTTGCTTTATAAACTTCTAGAATGTCAAATAAAAGCATAGGAACCTAAGAGGAGTTGCTCATCTCTTGTTTACGCCATCAGCAAAACACAGTTAGTGCCTTTTTCTTAGTTAGAAGCCTCTGGGACACTGCTAATGTTGCAAAGCCCCACCCGGGTACACAGCTACTGCCTTGAAGAGAAGCCTTGCTATTGGAATCATGGAGCATTTGCATGCAATGGAGAGACTGCTATTTTCTTTTGTTAACATTGCTTGGAAAACCAGAAGGGCATCACACAGGAAGGGAAAGCAACCTCTAGGTGAGGACTGATCCCCTTTAAATAGTTTTATTTCCCTTTTGACTGAAGTTCAAGCACTCATGGTTCTGTGCAGGACCAGCAACAAGTGCTGATCAGTGACATCTGCTCCAGCTGCTCCAGCCAGCCAGGCCTTGGATGCCACACAGAGATCTCACTGTGATGACACGTGGGTCTCATGGTGACATTGGAGTATCTCTCAATGGAAGCCTCAGACAGTTCTGTTGGATGTTGCTTGCCAACTGGCAGGGTAAAGATTGACTCATCACAAAAGTGTCTCTGCATGAGAACTTCCACCAAACTGAAACAAGAGAAATTAAAACTGAGCCACCTGAATCAGAAATGTCTTCTGCTTCTGATCCAGAGGAGCTGGTTGAGTCCTCAGGCTCCCCTTCTCCTGTTCCTCCAGGATAGCATCAAGGAACAGCTTGGGATGCTGCTGCTGCAGCATGGATAGAGTAAGAAAAGGACTCAGTAACGTTTTCTGATGAAGAGGAAACCAGATTTTTACTTCATACTTCTTCTGAAGAGAGCAAAGCCAAAGCCAGCATCTTCTCAGCCCTCACCTTTCCACAGTAACCCTGTGACTGGTTGAAAGTGACCAATTTAAGATGATTTTATGGGGTCACAGTGGAATCTGCACTGTCCTCAAAGAAATGTTCAAGGTCCAAGTACTGGGAAGGAAAGGACCTTTGAGAGTTTTTCAGTCTGAAAACATCAAAACCTTGATTAGTCAGCTTAATCTTTATGGATTCACCCCGTACTGCTGCAATTGCACCTGCAGTTCTCACAAGGCACATGCAGGGAATGGGCCAGCACTGTAGCATGGGATGCATTGCAGACAGCAGGGACAGCGGCACCACTTACAGGTTCATAAATTGAGAGGTCATAGATGGATATTTCTGGAGAGATGTTTGAGTAATAAACCTTTTCTGTTGTCAGGTCCTTTTATTTATTTATTTATTTATTTATTTAACAGTTCTGTAAATAGTGTTTGAATAATAAACTAGACAGATGTTATGTAATGTGAAGTGATAAAGGTTTAGGAAAAGAAGACACATATATCAGTATTCTTGGTCTTTCAATTCCCCCTCCACTGTAACGTCAATGTGACTCGTACTAATTCATCCATGTGATGCTCATCACTGTTATAATTCCTGCAGCACTGCAGGAAAGGTAAGGGAAATGAAAGGAGGTGATTTTTTGAGGCATTCCCAGGCTGTGAAACAGTGTTAAGGCAGAGAAAGCTTGTGAAATGAACCTAAATGAAAGGTTGCCTAAATAATGATGCTACTCCTACCAGAATAGCTCTTTTGTTAGGTAACCCACTTGCTTCTGTTTATGAAGACTAAAGGCTCTACAAGAAAATTTCATAATATGCAAATGAATAGGACAGAGGAAATATTAAAAGGAATAAAGCTAAGAATAAAAATTATCTTCTTTTTTTTGTCTTTGAATGTTGAATTTTATGCACTGTACATATACCGTGATTGATAACTGCAATGGAAATCCTGGATGCTGCAAGAAATTATATTAGCTATTCAGTAGATGCCATTGTTTCCTCAAATTTAAATTAATCCCAGTACTTCAGCTGGTTGCTAGGAGCCCATTAGAGATGCTACATTTTCATAGAAGTACCAAAGCTAAATCTTGTTAGTCTCAGGCACTGATCACAGCGTGTTTTTTCCTAGGAGGAAGAATAAATTCAAGTTCCTACATTCTACCTTTCTTAACTTTCTTCTCCATTTCCCAGTTGATATATTCTTCTCTCCCTGTTCTCAGCTGTTGTCAGCATTGCTATGCATTGGGAAACACTTGCTACATCTCTCAAAAGGAAACTGCATTTCGGTAGTGCCTGAAATGGATTCTTCATGAAACATAGTGGTCCTCACGGATGACAAAACAATACAAATGCAGAGCTATGCAATTAATGTAAAACTGTGATTAAGTGCAAGTCAGTGTGATTAAAGGGAGCTGCAACACATTAGTCCTCTGCTTTCTCTTTCCATAATTAACATAATTGATTCTAAATTTGTTTCAAAATGAGGATGAAACTATTTAAAGCATTTTTCAGACTCAAAGTACCATGTTGGTACAGCATTTCTTTTTCTAATCTTCAGCTATTTACTATTTTGCCTCAAAATAAATATGCATCCGCAAATGCTTGAAGATCTCTCTCAGTGACACAGTAGCTGATTCCAGGGCAAATCATTGTGTGTGGGTTACAACACATGGCTAAATATAAATGCTTCAGAGATTCTGGGGTCATGTTAAGAGAAAAAGTAGATTTACCAGAGTGATACAACATTCCTTATGAATATGGACAAGGAAGGATTTTTATTATCAAGTATGACAGTGGCATTTGTAAGTACATGAAATGAATTAAAAATCAGCAAAACAGATGAAAAAATTCTCAACCCCTGGAGCCAGATGGGAGAGAATCCAGCTTGGTTGTTCAGAAATCAAGTAGTTAGACATGCTCTGCTCAGAGAAGAAACCTCTAAAAATCACTTATCCCTAGGAGGAGTCAGGCTTGGTTGCCCAAAGCACTGCTGTTTCTTATGGCCACCTTCCTCTGTTCATCAGTGGGAAAACATGGACAGGTCACGAAAAGGTTACATGGCTGCTGCAGGCAATAGAGAGCACAGCTCTGCCTTCCTCACTCACGTAGCTTGAGTCAGAGCTCGCTCTGTTTCTCAAAACCACTGCAGGCTCCAGCCGTTGTGTAACAGCCCCAGCAACCTTCCTGTGCCACAACCTGCTCCTCTGAATGGCAGCACCTGATGATGAATATTAATCGCCTGAAACAACAGACAGGTTCAGTGGAGGAAACACCAGAAATAAAAGGGAGATCCCAAGAGCTGTCTTTTTTTTTTTTTTTTTTTTTTTTTACAGTGTCAAACTCTTGAAAAAATGAAGAACTCGTGACTGTGCAACTGCACAGCATCTCAACAAGTAAATCACGGTAATGAAAGACATGCAGACAAGAACAATTTACTGCAGAGTGCAAGACCTTGCTTCCTTGGCAGCATCAAGAAGCCTTAAATGTATGAGGAGTCACAGTAAGAGTTTGCAAAATGCAGGCTTTACCACAAGAGTGTGTACTTCAAATAAAGTAGAATTAACACAAGGATTTTCATAAATATAGATAGTCTTCGTACTGCATTTGGGTACACAGCACCAAAATGACACTGCTGAGCTGCAGATTGAACCCTGACCCCAGAGGAACCCTTTCTGGAAGGAACAGCTCCCATGCTGCCAGTTTATCACCTGCAGTGCAGCTGCTGGCCAGGAGCTGTTGTGAAGTGCAGGCCATGTGCAAGGATGTGCTAAATAACCCCTGGGAAATCTGCTAGTCTTTGCTCAGGGCAGATTTCCCATGACTCCCACATCTCCACATGCCATGAAAAAAAGTTAAAAATATTTGGATTGTCATAGCTTTAAGTCCATCCATTCTTTTAAAGAATAAGATCAATAATAATAATCTCAAAAATAATTGTGTATAAATTTTAATGAAAAAAAAAAATACAAACAATTTCTGGCATAGATTGGAGTCTGGAAAAGTTAGGAACAACTGACTGTAAGTCAGGACAACTTGAAAAGCCACCAGAGTAAAATCAAATGGTTATCAGAAAGGAATCAAGCAAGCAATCAAGAAATAGAAATGCAGCATCTAACTCCCCTGCTGGGATAACTTAGATCAGAATCTGAATCAGCCATAGGGGAATTTTTCCTGTTGCCTAGTTCAAGACTGAAAATATGGGAAGCACAGGAAGGTGTCTTACACAAATTAAAGAGAAGCATGTGACATGTTTTCTATTACGTGCCATAAAATACATAGTCTTAACTTTACCACATTTTACACATAGATCTATGGAATATAATTTCTACCCACACAATCGTACAATTACAACCCATTTATTGCATTGAAATTATTTATCTTCTGAGCAGATATTACATTCCAAAAAGATGCCAGTAAAGATGACAAAAGAAAGAGGTGAACTCTGAAAGACAAACAGATGCTCACAGAGCCAAAGCTTAATGGCTCTGAAGTTAAGTTACAGTAATAAATACTTAGGAATGAAATTGAGCATCACATGGATGAAAGTGCCTAGTTATAGACAGAAAAACTCACCTTTGGATAAGCTGGAATCCTTTATCAAATCCAAAACCTATAAAATCTTTTGCCTGAGACAAATTACCCTCAAAAGGATTTTTCAGTTTCAATTCAGAATCTGTTGCAGTAAAATTTACTGGAGATAACCAAACACACAGACAAAAATAAATAAATAAATAGCTTGTGAGCACAGATTTTTTAAAAAGATTATTCTGAACCCAGCAAACCCATTATGTCCATTTAAACACTTTATCCTGAAAAAAATAACCAACCACACGTTGTACTGTGAGAAACCATCTTCCCTCTGCACCACATCACTCAACATAACAAGCTAGGAATCTCATACACAGCTTTTAAGGAGATAAAGAGCCTTAGCAACCTCTGTGATATGAAAGGTAATGAGTATTCAGCTTTCCCAAGTTAATGCTTTGTACCCTGCATATCTTGAAGGATTAGATATTCCTAAATAATGCAGGTAGATCAGGAGATGGTGCTGCTCTTGTGTGGCAAGGGACACACCAGAAGAAGCTCTAGCTCCTGCTTTGTACATGAATAATGCTGAGATTTCTTGCTAGATGTGGGTTCTAGTTTTCCTTTTGCAGTCATAATTCCCCATTGCTCATTTCATGAAGGACTACTGAGTACCACAGATCAACTATAAATACACTGTCATTTATTAAGCAAAAAATAGCCAAAAATAATTTCCCCTGCCCCTAAAACACAAGGATGAAAAAATTTTCAGTAAGTTCAAGAGACACAGTGGATGTGGTTCTGCCCTGCAGTTCCAACCCACACTGCTTCAGTGCAGTTATTACTCATCTTTTTTTTCTGTGGGATCCAGAGAGTCTGATCACTGCATGCTGCACAAAGAGGTCATTACATTGGCATCTTCAAATTCTAGCTGGAAATTGAGGTGAGAGCTGAGTAATTCAAGGATGACATTTTTCTGAGAAGAACTAATCTGCTCAACTCACCATTTTCATACATCTTTTTATGCAAGAAACTGAGAAGAAGTTTCTATAATCAAGGAAAATCAAAATTCACCAATCAAACCCAGGGATTAGTTTTTCTTGTCCATCTAAAATGATTGCTCTTTTGAAGACCAATTCTGTGTAAGCTGACCTTTTGTTCAGTAAATCTTGCTACCATGTGATTAAAACCCATTATAAAAATATCTCCTTACTTAGCAGAACAATTTCTAATGCATTTCAAGAAGTGTGTCTATTTATGTTGAGCTTTAAAACACAATTATTATACCTCCCTTTGTTAGATCTGCTGTGCCAAGAGAATTGGATTATATTTTACATTAAAGCTACCCATAGACTTTAAGAAAGAAATCCTGTTTGAAAAATCTGTTTTATCATCAGTGACAGCAAGAACTTATTTTAATTCTTACATTTTGAGTTGTGCGTGCCAAGCTATCAGACCAGGGATTTTTTTTTTTAATTGTAAATTGAAAAGCTTTATTCGTGAGAAGTCTGGCAAACAACTATGCATCTGTTCAGTTGTTTTTCCCTCTTGAACAAAAAGGGCTTTTAGCAAATGAATATTTTGCACAAGCACGGGTTTGCAGCCTTAGTTCTGCTCCTCTGCAAGACACTTTGCTGACTCACCAAGTCCCTGAGCAAGGTGAGTCCTGTCAGTGCCAGCTCAAGGAAAGGCTGAGCATGACAATGAAAATGCTCATTTATTGTCATCGCTTGAGGAAACTGTGGGAAGGAGCATACTGCCAGAAAGTGAATGTATGAGCAGCTGAGCTTAGCTGAATGTCCCCACTGGAGGTTACCTGCTTCTTAGTTTTAGTACAACTCAGGGGAGCACCAGAAAACACATCTATTCAGAGCCTCCACACACACATGTACATCAGTGACCTATGGGGTAGAACAAGTATACTGATTTTTGGCAAGAACACAGAGTATTTTCTTCCTGAGGGAAAAAAAAGTACAGACAGTACTGCTAGCATATGCAGTATTCAGTTTATGCTCACCCATTATCTGAGTGCTGGGTCTTCATATTTAAAGAATAATAAAATAAAACCCCCTAAATTCGTTTCTGCTATTGCAAGGCCAGATTGGTGCAGAAAATTACAATCCAAATATATCTCAATTCTGAAAAACCTTCATATAATTTGATATTTTAATTATTCTGCTGTCAAATGTCTAAAGTTGTTTGACTTAAAGGATCTGGAAGCTGTTGCAGCAAAGGAAGGAGGCAGATACAAAAACTAAATGAATACCAGATGGTTTATCACAAAACATAAGTGTAGGGGTGTGCAGAGACACCAGGCTGGGTGGATTTGCGTAGCTTTGCAAGAGCAGCAGCTCCATCTTGGCTAGTAAAATCTCAGCACTGGTGGGCATGCTCCCATGGTCCCATGGCTTTTGGAGCCGTAGCTTAGTTATCACTACATAGTACTGTGTCTTTTTCCCCACACAGGTACAATTGATAACCAGTCTGGTTGAATGTTAGCTATAGAAGCACTTGAAGAAATGAAGGGAGATTTTGAAAACAGGTAGCCTTACCCAGATACAAAATACATGGGGAAACAGGTGGTGGCTTTTTCTGTTGTAACAGGTTTAAAGAAATAGTGACAGCCTTTAGCTAAGTAACCTTTGCTAACCCAGGAAGTCATGTTTCAGAAAGCACTTAAGAGTCAGATGCACAGTTAGATTTCTTCTGTGCATCATGGCTTTCTGTGTTGGAAATTCCACTGCCAACAAACAGGCAGTGTACAGAGTTACATCAGGATTTTCTGTCCTATTATAAATACTCCTGAGCAAAACTGCATCAAGTCCCCAGGGTATATCATGAGACAAAACAACAAAATTAGTCAGCATTTTGGAGAGAAAACAACGGTTATTCTCCCAAGTTAAACACATGTATCGACATTAATGAGCAATGTGCAAAAACACTGTTCAGCTCCATTCAGTTTCCGTTCAGTTTCTTTTGTTTGTCTATTATTCTGTTACAGCATCTCCATGATTTTTGGGTCCTTAGTCCAACTCTTGGTTTCCTGTCTCTCTTGAGGAGTTTTCTCCCTAGCTCACCACCTTTGTCATCTTTTAGGATGGGTGCTCCTGACCTCCAATTAAAACCCTGCAACACAGTCTGTCTTGACACCGCTCAGGACCAGGTGCTCTATTTTTTACCTCTTATACTTGGTTTAAATTGGAAAGAAAATTTCATCAATATGAATATATAAATAACTGCTTTTTACTGATAATTTATTTAAATTACATTATAATTATTTTTAAAACTGTATGACTGTTTCAAATATTTTAAAACAAACAAGTAAATCAGTTTTAAAGATCTGATTATAGACAAGCCAGTAAGTGACCAAGTAATAAATAACTTGAAGAAATGGAAATCTGTTCAAAATCACAATACAAGAAGATAATCAGATTACACTCAGAAACATGATTGCCACCAGAATAGTTAATTTCACTGTAATTTGACACCTGCTCACATTTTGGTGTCGCCATTTCCACCTACTCAGAGAGCTCCTCACAGTCACAGCAGTGCCAACCAGCCTGCGAACTGCTCTCCCATGCTTGTGCTGCAGAGGTAGGCTGGTTCATATTCGTAAGGCCTTTCATGCAAATAAATACCAGGAGGCTCTTATTTTTGCAAGAATAATGTTCAATCTGGTTAACTTCCAGAAGGAAGATTGAGTTTTACTGCTTTTCTTGCTGTGCGTCTCTTGTCATAGGGCTGAACAACCCCTACATTTTTTGATAGTATGATGAAAGCAATTATAAAAGAAAATGGCTTCAGTGCCTCCACACTGTACACAGTATTTCTGATATTGCTAAAAGCAGCAAATAATAGTAACACATCTGGAAACTGCTTTAAAACTGTGATGAAAAACTTGAACAAAAAATTTATTTGTATTATTTTTTATTTCATACCTCATTCCTTTTTTTTCCCCTGCTCTGATTAAATAAGATCATATCTCAGAGCTCTTTATCTGAACTTATCAGACCTCAGAAAGTCAAGTCTGCCTATTTATTGCACTTCCAAATCCTCAGTAGCAACATACAGCTTCTTCTCTTCATTAAAAAGTTCTGAAGCACTAATTGCTAGTTGATCATGTGAAATGCTTATTAGCAGTGTACAGATCAGCAACATCTAGGAAAAAAAACTCATTATTTAAAAATGCTTTAATTTACTTATATCAGTTCCCCTTGTCTATCTCAAGATTTTATTATCTCTCCATTTATAACACAAATTGGTCCTCAAAAACATTTTTCCTTAAATATAACTGCAGCCTAAATACATAAAAATATCTAAGCCTATTTAAAATAAAATATAAAAATACTGCTGTTCTTTTCAGTTAGTATATTATATTTTTATTAACATTTTACATATAATTACATTTACAATATGAGAGATGAATCTTTTATGAAGAATTTATATGCAGCTCCTTGACATACTTGCTCCATGTAAGCAAAATTATTCAACAACGATACAGCAAGGGGAGAAGAATCCTTCATAGGACACTGCATCTCAGCTCTGAAGATGCAAGGTAGCGTGGAGAAGAGGGTAAAGAAAGCAATCCAACCTATCATTCACATTTATGTATGTTCAGATAATTGCTTTTCTCTCTGGGAATTTATACACAGTGAATTCCAATAGTATAAAAATGTAAGCTTTTTCTCAGTAGAGGATTATACTAATTGGAATCATCAAAACCCAATGCAACTCAGGTCTGATCTGTTCAGTCCTAAATGGGAAGTTTTCAAAAAGAAGAATTTCAGTTTGTGTTTCCTATTTACCTAACAGCATTTTCCCTCTGTGTGAACAAGGGGTACAGCAATGCAGAGGCATGCAGAGCTACTTCAGCAAACCCATAGACAAGAAGCATGGAGCCCCATCACCACAGATTATGGCCAACTCAAATATCACCCCTTTTGGAATACGAAACAAAACAAAACAAAACAAAACAAAACAAACAAACAAACAAACAAAAACCTGAAATGCAAACCCATGTAGATACTAGGAAGACGTTCCTGAAATACCACCCTTGGACTCCTGTGCTTGGTGTGCACAGGGTCACCAAGGACCACCCATTCTTCTGAAAACAAGTACAAGAGTACTGAACATTAAATTGTGCCATGAAATTATCTGAAGACAGTTACAAAAAATGTATTTATAATGTAAACCTGCTAGGGATTCTTCAAGGCATGCAGAACCTTGGATGCTTGAATGCTCTTAGAAAAACACTGATGGCAAGGGGCCAGATATTTCAGTGTTATGATGCCAGGTGGAGAGAGCATATGACATGGAGAAGGCTTGAAAGGTGACCCTCTCCTCTTCTGTTTGTCTCCACAGACAACCAGCTGCAGTCTTGGTGTTTTATACTACTGGTTTCAGACACTGGAGTGCCACAACACACCAGGTTGAGCCAAACACCTCAGTTAGCATTCACTGAAGGACTGTGCTTATACAGTATCTGTACCATAAAATGGATCTATTCCTGTTTCTATTGACATCTGAATAGTTTGGGTTAAGAATGGAAAGAAAAGACAGATGAATCAAATCAGTAAATATCTGGAACATTTGAACAAACATACAGTATTCCCCAAACTTCTGGCAAATTCTCACCACTCAGCAGAGAAAGAATCCCACTGTGCTATTCAGATCATAACAAATCTTAATTTGAAAATATCCATATAGATGGTTGTTTCAAGATTTCAATCATTCATCTTGTTTAACTCCCTTTTGATATTAAGAAGAGCTGAAAAGAAAGCAAGAAGTGCTGTAATCTACGTTGTAAATTAACACTTCTGATTATGTTTCACCCCACAGTAACATAAGACTCAGTGTTTCCACACAAACTGTTGCTCTATACCCACAGTACTCAGAGTGACTTTTCTAGTTATGTTTACTATTTCCATCTGATTTCTATCATGGCATTTTTATTCAATCTCATTTCCCATTCAGGAAGATGTCAATAGAATTACAGAAATGCCAGAAAGATTTCATAACAGGTATGTGGGAATTGAACCTCACTTGGAGGGTGCATGAATTAGCAAGACCATACGGGAGTCAGCAGTTAGCACACCAAGTCCATAAGCAAGCTGGAACTGGGAAAATATTTTAGTTCAATGCTGGAGCGGTTTTGCTAGTGGAGATCACAGATGCTTACCATCTTCCAGCATGAGGACATCAGTTTGCCGGGCTAGTCACCTGTAACCACATAACTCCACTTTGGTACAACAAAGAGGCGTAGGTACTTCAGAGCCATGCGAGGCTCATTGCAGGCATGTGTTTAGTTACCCATCTCAGTTTTCCTCAGTTTATTTCACGGCCTTTACAACAAAGGAAGTATTTGATCAATAGATGTCTCACTCAGCTGTCTGTGTCTACAACTCACACAAGTAGGTTCATCCTCTTCCTGATGCCTACACATCTGGATTCATCAAAATTAAAACACGTTTCCTGGATTCCTAACTTCACAACTGAGGATTAAGAGCAATGCTGTGAGCAATCAACACATTAATCATCATTCCAGCCTTGGCAGAAGACAATAGTTTTCAATACTGAAAGTCAAGAAATAATTTATGCTCAAAATAAATAATTAAGAGCTCTATTGAGCTTTTGAGGTGGAGCCCAACTCTAGGAGTAATTCCTAGATGCACCACCAAGCCTGGTGCCTTCTGCACACCCGAAGGACTGTTAGAGCAGGGCAGTACAATATCAGGCTTGAAGTAATTTCATTTTT
The DNA here is from genome assembly GCA_002909625.1 of Bambusicola thoracicus. Classification (NCBI taxonomy): domain Eukaryota; kingdom Metazoa; phylum Chordata; class Aves; order Galliformes; family Phasianidae; genus Bambusicola; species Bambusicola thoracicus. The sequence continues at coordinate 1,456 of PPHD01010119.1, read as the reverse complement.
CTCCCCTTGTAATTAAGGCACAGCTAGAATATGACTCAGAGTCCAGATACTGAAAACAAATTGCTACTAGCAGAGCAACACTTGCTCTGCTCTGTGAAAAAGGAACCCAACTGCATGACACCTACAAACTCCTCAGCCTGGTTTGTAATTGGAGAGATCGCTTCTAGCATATAAGATCTTCAAGTTGGAAATTTCCTTTTGGAACCTCCCTGTGCCCTGAAGGTGTTCTGAAAGTGAAATTTAGAGGCCAATATTTTTTGCCATGCCACAACAGATCAACTTCTCCAGCTTGCATAGTGACAGGTACAGAGACACATTAATACTGTTAACAGAGGAAAATCTAGAAAGAAATACATGTTACTACACTGTCTCTAAATGACAGAGATCCTAAATGACACAATATTTTATGTTATATTTTTAAAATTTCTTTTCCATAGAAGAGAAAGCTACAGTCTCCCCGTTGTTGTGCACAAGTCTGCTCTAACAGGAGATAACAAAATAAAGATTGTAAGCTCAGGAAAAGCCAGAGAAGTTAAAAAATATTTAATTAAGTTTCCAGTAGGCATTAATGATTCCAATGGCTCATATTTTACCTAAATAGCAAAGATTATAAATATATAAATATTTATAGACCCGCTTTTGCAACTTGTCATGTTCTAGTGCAGACCTTCATTAACAAACCACAACAGAGATTTAAGGAAAGAAAAAAACAAGCTGCAGAATCACAGAAGATACAACAGTCCCCCTTCCATGCTGTATTTTGCATTTTAAATATGCCCAGTTAGCATGATTTTATTTCTTCCCATTTAAAGTCATCTTACTGAACTCAAATCATATCTAGATACCCTTCAAGTCAAATCACATTTCATGAATGAAAATTTTAAATCTGTGTGACAGTGAAATTTTACATATATGCTCTTAAGGAATTGGCAGTCAAGAAAAGACTCCAATCTGGTAATGGTATATAGTTTCACATAGAAGACATCACCTCTGCACTTAGTGTTTTCTGTTCTAGACTAAGGAAAGTCAAACTCCTCAACACTGCTGCATTTCATTTTTTCCCCCTCGATCTCTGTATATTTTCTACTCACTTCTCAAGTAATTCTTGCTCCAAACTGCACAAAAGTCATCAGCTGAGCTGTTAACTTCAGTGACTTGATTATTTTTTTACCTTTCACATTTTCATAAATGTTACTCCACTAGCCCTACGTTCCTTATCTAAGATATATGTCATTCAATCCAGCACACATTAAGTCACTGATCTAATTTGCTATGCTGCAGTTCAGCATTTGGTTAATATTTTTTTTTTCCTGCTTGAAACATCTTATCTATAATTTTTATGAACTTTCCTGGAGGTGCAAGCTGCAATTGTCCATAGGACATCTATGATGAACAAGTTTTCTGTCTGAACACAATTATATAAAATAATCTCCAAAGCTAAGCAATCCATCCTCCC
>PPHD01010118.1:0-19952 GCA_002909625.1 Bambusicola thoracicus | reverse complement strand
GGAGAAGTGGATCAGCCACTTACATTCATACAGATGGGTCTGTAAAGAATCTTTTTATATAGTCTGTTCTAATGCAGTGAATGCAGTGACATATATTTTTTTCTGGCTGTATCTCTACACTGGGTTTTGGGAGAATTTGCAGTTCTGGCTGTGGAGGCACATGCCGGAAGTATCCTGGCTCACTGTTGAGCTAAACTGTGGGAGAAATACTTCTTTTCCTTTGTGTCCACACAATAAATATGCACATACACCGACTGAAAGTGGGAACACAATTTGCACCAGGAAGTTTGTCTGCCTGAATAATTAGGGTATGAAGGAAGGAGATATTTTGCAGAGTTCAGATATCCAGTATTACAGATGCAGACTCATGACACTACATTGAGGAACAGAGCATATTTATTAATCCCCTTGCATCTCTAGAGGAAGTTCGAGAAGTATAAAAAAAAGGGATGTCCTGAGAGATTCAATGAACAGAGTGGGGTGAAAGAAAAATATGGACTTGCAAATCCAAAAGGACACAAAACATTTTGAAGTTCAAGAGTATGATATGAGGAAAGGAGATTATGTATTGTTCTGAGAGGCATATGGGGGAGTAAGAGGAAGAGCAGTGGGCAAATCATAGAAAACTACCTAGAGCAATCTATGAATAGAAGGGGAGAAATGGATGAAGATGAACAATTGGTATTCTGGTTTAGGAGTTCATAACTTAGTGCTGTGCACCTGACTCTTTGCAATGTGAAATAAGGGAGTTTGGGGAGTCCTGATTGAGTTTGAGAGAGGTCATGGGAGTCTTATGTTTCAATAATGCTTTTCTTTGCTGTGTCAGCTAAAGCCCATCACACTGCATCCATACTCTGAACAGCCTGATGGGACAGCAAGAAAATTGGTAAAGATACTGATTAAAGAGTGCCTGGAACATTTAACAATTCCATATTTAACTTCTTGATAATGTTGCTATCAACCCTAGGGGTGAACAGAAAAATAGACAGAAGCCCTTTTTCACAAATTACAATCTGTGGTAGTGGTCATGAGGTAGAGCAATGCCAGGAACAATTCTCACAACATCAGAAAAATTCAGAGCAGTGTCAGCCCTCCTATGAATGAAAGCGAGAATGATGATTTTCACTGCATAATACCTGCCTCAAGGACTCCCCACCAAGGGTACTTGGCCAAATCCTCTAGCATCAGTCCTCCAGGAGATAACACAGCCTAGCAAGGGAGGTGTCCAGAATGATGACAAGTACTGTGAAGGTACCATATGCTCACTGGTGTACCCAACAGTTCAGCTCATGAGAAATCTGTGCTCTAGAAGCTGATGGAAAGACCTTTCTTATCTCCTGTAAGTGATAGGAAGACACTTATTCACTTTTCCTTTTATTTTGCTAAAATAAGCCACAGGTTTCTTAAATTTCTGAACCCAACAAAATAAGGCAGAAAGATATCCGGACATTTGTATACCACTGCAAATGCTGCCAGCATCCTGCTGCTGCAGACAGGGATTTCAGTGAGTTGGTGGAGAACTGAGCCAGCACCTACTGTAAATGCACCTGGCAGCACGAGCTGCCTGTGATCATGTCCTTCCTTCTCTCTATCTCTCTCTCTCTCGCTCTATTCCTAAACACTCCTCACCATCTCCACCAAATGTTGATGAAGAATTTTCACAGTTTACATCCTCAGTCCTCCAGATTGTGAGAGGAGTACATGGGGAGATCACTCCCAGCTGACAGACTGGGTGCTCCCCAGCATTTCCAGACTTCCTGCTGTAGAACTGGAACTTGCAAAGGGCAGATGATGTTTCACTTAGGGGGGGTCTTACATCAAAGTGCACTGTGTAAAGGCAATCACAGAAAAAATATAAAATGTACGTGTAATAACTACAGATTTGTACAAAGTGAAGATTATTCTGAATATCCCTTCTTTTGTTAGAGTACAAAAATTGTAACAGTGTTTATTTCAAGTCAACAAAAACATAGATCCTAGGAAAGAAATACATGAGAAAATGTTTTTTTTTTCTTATTATTTTTACTATTATTTTCACATCCCATTTCAGCCCTAAATCTGTTGCTTCTAGGCAGCGAGTGAATCCTGGCACGTGCTACCCCACAAGTGCATGCTTTGATGCTGATAGTTCAGCTCTGGACTTCTCCTTTGTTCCAGACCAGATGTTCTGCTTCTCCCTGGTAATGGTTAATATGGCGCTACCTCATTATACACCTCTCTCTGGAAATTATGCCAGTGCTACTTCAGAATCAGCCAAGAGCTCTGCTTGAATCAATGAGACAGCTGGCACCCCCTCTGGGGACAGAGCGCTTTACCTTTTGGATTCAGGCAGTCACTATGAGCTGAGATCCAGGATGCCGTGAATGATTTTTCGTAGACAGGTGAGAACAAAAGAGCTTTGAAAACCAAATTCAATAGAATCTGGGAACATGGGGGTCTATTGATTAAAAAAAAAAAATACACATACACCGTCCAGTTGCATTTTCATCTTAATTGATTTTTCTATGAGATGGAAGAGTGAATTCTGTCAAACAAAAGACTCCATAGAAATCTTCTCTTTACATACCAGTAAGTAAGTAGATTTTTGCATACACAACAGCTGTGTTGTGTTTGCAAAAATCAAATAATTCCTGAATAAAGCTCACAAACTGTAAATTGATCTCTTTGATCTTGTCCATAGCGTATGCTAATCCTCAAATATCGAGGGAAATAAAGGACGAGATAATGCAAACAAAATAAACATCTGGTTAATATAAACATTTGTAAATTGAGGTTTGAGGCCATCTCACTGTTAGTATATTTACTTTTGGAAAAAAAAAACAAAAAAGAACTCAAGACTTTAAAAGGAGAGTTTAAACAGGAGGAATTTAGCTTTGTTCAGTGAAGTCTCATTAAACTGCAAGTTGGAAAATTCTCCTGAAAATAAATGAGAATTGGCTGCACTTAATTTTCTCCTTCCAGTGAGTATACCTACTTTCACAGGATGTACTTGACAAAACCCATCATAAGAAAAGCACTGGGTCTGTATGACTAGAGTAGACTGCATGGTTCTCAAGATAATCCCTCACACTACATACAAGACTTCCTGGCTGATTCACATCAACTGGTTTGAGCCATCCTAAGAGCACTCCGTGCATTGTGCTACTCCCCTTACCTCCCACTCTGTATTTAATTTAGGAAGGTAAAGTTGAGAATTTGTCTTTATTGCTACTTGAAAATCTCTTGATCATATTGAATGCTCCAGAAACAGTGATTAATAATGATAGTTTCTTCTTCCAAGAGAGAAGATCTTCTAACACAACTAGTTGTGTTTCTGATGTCTCCCTCTGCCAGGGCTGCATGGAACAACATGCCCTATTTTTGTTAAGTTTGTTGGAATTCTTGTTAACACCTGATTTTAAGCACATTAGCTTGTTTCACTCCAAGGGGTTAATTTTTCTTGGATGGCCAGTGTCCAAATCTAGAAAACTCAATGAAATAGGGATGAATGCGTAAAGTACCAATGAAATCTGGGCTTCTGCCATCGTTTTCATCAGGAAATGCACTGCCTGTGTGATTGCTGACAGAGATCTCTCTGTGTTTCTTTCTTTCCTGACTTTGGTATTCAAAGCAAGTGCTGATTTTGCTGAATAGAAAGAAATACAGCTGAGTCACATGTCTTGAAAGTGGCTGCAGGATAAGACCTGGAACTGCATTAATATGACAGCCATCCTTCACAATAGTTTTTCTGCATCCTGTGGAGATCCCGCCTGGCAGAGAAAGCTATTTTCTCTAAGGAAGAGCACTGTGGTTGGTTTTTCTTTCCTGCCTGGATTATCTTCCAACTGCTTTTATTTTGCTTAATCAAAACCAACTTCTGCTCAGGAATGAAGAAAGAAACTTAAATCTCTGAAAAATGTTGGCATTTATTAATTTCATACAACGCCTGTTAATTCCTTGCAAATATGCAGGTCGTCAGTATACCCATGGTGCTTTTTATCTCAATCTTTAAAAACAAAAACAAACAAACAAACAAAAAAAGGCTTAAACTTTGCAACATTCCTGTGAGGCAGGTAAATCTTTTCATAAAAGGATTATTTCACCAGCTACTGACATACAGGCACCTCTGGGGTGAAACACTGTGGTTGTTTAACTGCCTGTAGCCACACAACACAAGAAGTGAGGGGACAGGAAATGAAAGCCATCCAATCCAATTTAATTTTAAGGAGCAAATAGATAGGCAGAACGTAAGGTTCACAGCTGGGATTTCACCAGAGTAGACAAAATAATACACCTTACAGAAAAGTGGCATAGTATCTTCAATGATTGCAAATAGCAGGCTCTCGGTTTTAGCACGTTATCTGGAAGACAGAATCCTCTGCAGCTCATGGCTCCCCCATCATCCTGAGATGGCAGCCTGAGAATTAGTGTTAGAGGGGAAGATGCAAGCTACCAAGTCACCATTTGTCCTCTTTGAGGAATCTAGATATTTCTTAGAGGTTCACTATGCAAATACTGCCCAGGCACTGCTGGTGAGCTATGACAGTACTGCAATGCAAGGTAGCAGAACGTAGCAGATGCTTGAAAGTGCAGAAACATGCCAGAGGAAAGGTTATCTTCCAAAAAAGTTTATCCCTTTTCCCTGGAGTCTCACAATCCACATCTACGTGTTTATTCATGATTCTGTAGTGATCAGAAATGTTTAGGTATTGTAGGATCATTTGGACGATTCTCCTCGTTTGGACGTGGGCTGCTGCCCTTAAGGTATTATCCTCATCCAGTGAGAAACTGCACATTACAGCCTTGAAGAGGACCAAAGGTGTTAAGCAAAATGTAAAGTAGTAACCCCAGGGGCAAAAATACCTGGCTTGCTCATGTTTGATTGTAAGAGAAGAAACTGGAAGGAAGGAAGATGAGAGCAAAGATTGAACACTTGCTGCATTCATGCTGCACTTGTCTTTTTTGAGAGAGACTGTGGAGGTGCGGCTGCAGAGCAATTACTCAGTGCTGCCAAGGAGAGTAGCAGCTGTGCAAACAGCTGTACACGGACAAAGCTTGTCTGATGGGAAGTGCCTGGCTGGTGGCAGTGGGGTGGGACAGGGCAGAGATCAGCAGCACCAAGTGAAATCCTGCCCTGATTACAGACAGAGGTGTTTGCTTTCAAGAAAATTGGGATTCCGGTCAAGATGTACTTTTGGGGGTGAGAAATGAGAAGACAGGATATCTTATTCTTATTTGCATCCTTGCATACTTGTCTTCTATTGGAAGTGTTTGACTTCTTCAGCTCTGAAAGATGTAATCTATCAATAATTGAAAAGTGTTTTGAAAGATAACCAAGCTTTTTTTTTTTTTTTTTTTTTTTTTTTTCCATATGCAATTCCTTGGGAGCTGCAACAACTATGTTCTGAGCTTGAACTACCTCCTCTTCTGCACTTCTCTTCCATAAGTCATGCATTTATTTCTGACTTCCCTGAGCAAACCTAAGCGATCTACTGCACTGTTTACGGGTGGCCTTCATGCCTCCCACATCAGGATGCAGCTATTTGCCAGCCTCCCCAATATGTGTTTCTTAGGTCAGAAAATCTGCTGTCTGCAGGATATTGTGATGAGAACATGTATGTTGTATCTCGCGTGCAGCTTCTATGCGTTTCCAGCAGGAAGAAATTTTTTTCAAACAGAAAATTCAGCCTTGCTTTGTATGGCTAGGACACAAAGCTCTCAAATGCTTTGCAGTTTAAAGAGGACAACACTGATAACTGCAGAAATTTCAAATAGATATTGATTTCTGAGTTGCATAGAAAAGAACCAGTGTTATTTATTTCCTGAACAAAAGGAGTAGAAACTGAAATACCCATTGGATAATGAAAACAAAGACCACTGAGGACTCGGGCACAAAAACATCTACCAAGATAATCTACACTGAGGGGGAACATTTAGTTTGAAATCTTCACCTTACCTACAAAGTGAGAAAGAGAAAGAAATATGACAGGAGTAGAAGAGGAGTGGTCCTGATAGCCTCAACACAGAAAGGAACAGAGATGTAGCCTTGAAGCACAGAGCTGGATACCCTGTTTACCATGTGGAGAGTCTAAGATTCAGAGTTTTCACAGGATTGCCAAAAAGTGAGAGCAAAAGATGTGGAAAATGATGTGTGCTATCCATAATTCAGTTTCTGTGTTATATAATGGAACTTAGTTATGATAGAATAGCAGCAGAAATGTCACCAGAAACTGTCAATGTAAAGAAAAATATTAACTTAGCTGTCTTTCCTTTTATCTCATAAATGCCAAAGTCTATCGTAGTATTCTCTAAAAGATAGAATTCTTGTTTTGAGTTCATGATTTGATGCTTGGAGGGGATACTTTAAATCCAGCATCTGAGATGGTGAGAAAGGATTCATTTTGCATGAGGAACCTAAAATGATTTTGATGGCGTTTTGCAGAATAGACCAAGCTTGTGTCTATTACAGATTAGTCAAGTGGTGCCTGGGCCCAGTGTGAATCAAATCTTCTCAGTTTCTTTGACTTATAGTCCCATTTCTTTCCTCTTTTTCCTACCATGTGAGCTACTTTATCTTCTAGTTTGCCTGATACTTTGTTTACCTTCTTTTTAGAGAGAGGAAAAAAAGGTCTGAGGACTCATTACTTTATCCCCAAGGCAACACTGGAATGAAGACAAGGGACATCACTGTTAAAAGACAGTAAAATGATGGGATGTAATGAGAAATACACTTAGGGAATGCCAGCTAAAGCTCATAGCCCTCTCAAGACAGTTGTAGCACAGAACATCTTGCATTTGTCACAACCAATCATCCTAAAATCCTTATGATATGTAAGAAACCAAGAGTTTACAGTAATGCATATTTTATTATATTCTCTATGAAGAATACCAAAAAGAAGTACTGCAAAAGCAAAATAGATTTCTGATTAAGAACAATAAAAATTTATTAAGTTAAAATAGGATTGTGGGTAATCTGAAATTTCATGTTTTACAGGTGTGATAATTAGAACCAAACAGGCCATTTAGAGCATATTGTCCAATCGTTAACTTATTTAGGAGTTTTATAGATTGCTTGTTACTAGTTATTTTCTCCCAGGTAGTCACACATATACTTAGGAAAGCCAAATGGGTGCTGTAATCAGAAGGTATGAGATGGAAGAATGACATGACATGGTAGCCTAGACCTGAAAGGAGAAGACTCAGCAGAGGAACCCGTAGAGTCAGACAGGAGACTGGATTCAAATTTGCTGTCCTCTACATCATTAGCTGAATTAACTCTGGGGCTGTATGCTTTGGGAGAGAATTTGGGGTGCATCCAGTGAAAGGTGCACTGACCTTCCTTCTGTGCGAGTGGGCTCTGGCACTGTGAATTTGTTAGATAGTGTCAAGGCATCCCTAGGAAAGCCCTGATGCTGTCAACCAAGAGGATGCAAAGACCTGGGACATAGACTGCTTTCAGCTGTGGTTCTGGTGGTTTGTAGAAGTGTGGGTTGATCAGCTCAGCTTGAACCAGCCATGATCGGTAGTGATCCAGGATGTCCCTTTCCATATTTTTTTTATGTAACTTCATAACACTGGAAAGCTACTAATGGTGTTAGATCATATTCGTCAGGACTGAACATTTTACATCCATGCAAAGGTAACCAAGGGGTTTTGGGATCATTTCTGATTTGGAAGCATCATGGTAAGCTAAGCAAGGAATGAAAAAGAAGTACACAGGTTTCAGAAGGACAGAGAGGGTCTCGCCATCCTTTCAGTATAGTACATAAATAGCTAGCTGACACTATTAATTCATTTTATATAAGACACAAATACTAGTGACATTTTTGTGTTTTCATCCTATTATTATTCAGAGCCACACTACCCAGCAGCTGCAGCTCCCGGAGAGTCCAGCTGAGGCTCAGCACTATGAACTAATCTCACTGTACCTTCAGGCATCGTTTTAGCTTTCATTTTTTCAGCTTAGCTGAGACAAAAGTCTGTCTTCAGAGTCTGGCTCCTCAGCTTTATGTAGGCAGAAACATTCAAGCAAACTTAGAATCCCAGAGCTGCACAAGTAAGTGACAGGATCTGCACACATGGAGGAACCTGCTGTCCTGGCAGCCCGTCCTGTGGGATGGAAGAGGAGATGGGGTGCTTTCAGCAGACTTTGAGGCTCTGTAGTTGGGCCAGAGGAAGTGACAGGAGACAGCAATCTGTAGGCTGCCCTGGCTGGTCTGTGCATCCCCTCCCTCAAACGTTTTACTTGCTGAGACTTCCACTTGCGTCCCTTCTCCACTCCTCTGCTCAGGCACCTATTTGATTAATCTTACCTACCAATACTTTGTGTTTTTACCATTGAGCTATCTAGTAGGCAATACTGGCACTTGCACAACTTTCCAAAGGCATTTGCAATGTTTTTCTCTTGCTATTTCCAGTCTTTTTTGGTCTCTTGCTTTCTTACTCTGTCTCACTGCTTGCTACGTTTGATCTTCTCTTTGAGCAGGACTGAAACAGTTGAAGCAGACACCTCAACAGCAGCCCCTGTGATGAGGTGCTACATTACAACTGAACCTATGCACACTTGCCCTCTCTCTCAGACTTTCTGCAGCAGTTTGCCCACTTTCTTTCCATGGTTTCATACAATGACCAGCATCTCCAAGCCAACATCTCGCTTCACTACCAGCATCACTGGAGATGTACTGCACACCCTCTAACATCTGTTGCCAAGCCTCTCCCAGGTCGTCCTATCAGTAATAGTGGATAGAAAAACTTGTTTTCTTGGGAACAGTGAAAAAACTCTTTCCCCTTGATTTCTTGTAGCTCTTTGTTGACAGCTGCCTGTGTTCTAATGAACAGATAACTTTTTTTGAAAGGGCATAGAGTAGCAGACACTTTATCATTCACTATCTCTTTAAACATTTTGGCAGCAGTTCCATACATGCTCTAGTTTTTTCATTCACTTTTTATCCTGTTTCTCCTCGAGTAATGTCACTTTCATACAGCCTTTCACTAACAGCTTGTCTAGCATCAGCTGATACACAGTAGTACAGTATTTCCATTTTCAAGAACCTGCTGCTGTAGATAATGGGAACCCTTTCATCAAACAGTATTCTTTTTCATCTTTTGTTAGTCACTGAATGTAGTCCAATGACCTGTTCACTTCCCTTTACAAAGAGCCTGTTTACAATCAGAGACCATTTCTTGCTTTCATCTCACTCGCTTCTTCCATTTCCAGTCTCTTCCTTTGCAATGACTACGTCCCTTCACCTCTCATTGCTGAGCTGTTACCTTTTCATTTAGAACTGGTCTCATATCTCATTTTTCTTTTCTTGTCACCCATAGACAGCAATGCGTACAACAGGATCATTGGGAAATTCAGAATTTTGGCTCTTCTCCTCCCAGTCGAAGAAAGCACAAAGTTAGGGCAAAAGAAGCTCAGCCAAAGTTATGCTACTGCTGCAGGTTACAGTTACAGTATTTGATACAGTGAGAATTTTTCAAATTCTTTTTCAATGGTGTCTCAAACATGCAATTTCAATTTTACGTAAGTGATAAATACAGCTGTGACTTCTCACTTCTACTTTCAGCCAAAAGCCTTAAGTTGGGTGAATCTTGGGTGGGAAAAAAGAGATTTCTGATTGAAGATCAGCTCAGCACGCTGTTCCTGTAATTAACACAGAGGAAAACTCAGATCTTGTTTATAAATGCTTGAATGCCTTGAAACATAGGGATGTGCTGACAGCTGGGTATCCAGTGGGAATTTTGGGTAAGACACTGATACAAATGGAGTCATTTTTCTTCAGGCCTTTTGCTAATGAGGACAATGGATGAGTGAAATGGGCAACACATAACTCCACAGGTATTTTATTTCTAGGTTTGCTTATTGGCAGCAGTAAAACTTGGAACTGGGAACATTGCCAGCAGTGCTACACAATAAGTATTAATCCAATAATCTATTATTCCTCTCCTGGAAGAGGCCAAATGCTAGATAAATTTGAGTTAGTGCTCCAACACTCAACTCTTTACCATATTCAAACTGTTTGTCATGGCATCCATTAATTTTGATCCCTACTACGACATCTCCATTTAAGTGAACACTGAATGATCCAAGAAACTGGGGACCTTTAAGTGCTGGTGGTAACAGCCAAAATAGACTTCTACAGTAGGTGTACAAATGCAGTCCTCAGCCACTGAAATCTCTGTGCTAAATGGTGAATGGGAAATTGTCTTGTCTGGAATTAGAATGGCAAAGGTATCCCTGACGTCTTTGTGCATTATATTCTTCATTTACTTTTAACTGTGTGACTGAGGTGAGCCTCTCAGATGAATAGATCCCTGCCCCAGGGTGCTTGTAAAAAAAGCTTCTTATTTATATCAAGCAGCATGTGAACAATTCACTGCTGGAAGCACCTCAGCTGTGTTTGCGAATAACTGCTGTTGTCTGATAGCAATTGCTCCTGGTTCATTCCCTAAATACATACAGAGATATTATATACGATGTAGATGCCTGTAACGAGCAAGGTCTTTACATTATTCCAGAGCTGGTGACTGCTTAACATTCATCCTGGAGAAAGAGCAAAAGGCTTTGGAGTTTGACCTTCAAGGTGATTTCAGGCTGAGATCTCAGATAATCTATATATTTTTTTTAGAAAACAGCTTCTAATTTTGAGCATTAACTAATTTGAACTTTAAGGCTAGCATTTAATGTCTGATGATATATCTGAAAGCAACATCAAGCAAAAAGTTTGCCTAGATATCCTCATTTAAAATCCACAGTTAATGATTTCAGCATGTGAAAGGACACAAGAAATCGGTTTAATTCTCCCTCACTTTAGTTGCCTGGAATATTGGATCTAATCTATGTCAGACCTCCTTTCTGCAGCCAGTGGGAGAGAGATGGCATCTTCAAAGCACAATATGCTCTCACTAAAGCAGGAGCCTAATTGGTGCCAGGAAGCTAAATCAAATGTCAAAATGCTCTAAAGCTTCATGCTTGGGTTAGGCAAGATGAATTGCCCTATGGAGTTTCTTGCCCTAGTCCTCTGACTGCGAAATCCAGACGGTGAGCTAAGTCTACAGGCCAGATTGTTCATGGTTACACATAGATGTAATGAATTGTAAATCAGAAATGATAGCTATGGAAACACTGCCCAAATTAGATCCCTTTTGCGTATTTAGCTCTCTCTACTGATAATGCTATTTAGGAGAGAGGGATCAGTTGAACAGACCCTCAGAGAGTAGATGCTCCTAGTTCATGCCCAAAGAACATGGAGGGGGCTATGAAGAATCTGAAGCATTTTGCATTGTACCACAAGCCTAGCAAAACCTTTGGAAATTAGATCTATAGCAGCATCCATCAGCACAGTAATGTTAGTTAGGTTTGTTGCTTTCAACAAGTACAGTCCACAACCTAACCCTGAGGTCAGTGCTAGTCTTTTTTGAATAACTTGTCTTGATATATTTGAATAGCTTGTTTTTCTTCTGAGGTTAAAATATGTTCAATCCCATATATTTTCCAATTTACAATTCTCTTGTACAACCAAACTCTGCTTCAGCTATTGCTGTGAGAGTAAGTCATTCAGTATTTGTGAATCTCTGCACATGCTGAACGTTAAGACACGTTAACACCTCATGCAGCTGATAGTGAAGAGCTGTGTACTATGTAACTCTGTATTTAAGGTCTGTTAAATATCACTATGTGGGTTTTGCAGACATAATTATGCTTCCAACTCTGCCAATTATGGCTCCAGCTACGTCTGGAAGGCTACATTTTTCAGAAAATTGCATTTGCAAATGATGCCATGTTTTCCACAAATAAGTAAACATGTAAAACTCAGATGATACTGCACTGAATCCAAAGTGCAGATGACATGCTTGCCCAGTCTGTAGGGTTACAGCAGGATTCCCAGCCTTCCTTTTGTGAGAAGACACCAGAGTCAATGAGGGATAAGGAAGATTCTCTTTTGGGTTTCCAGTCATCTCTGCAGTGTCCCAGAAACATTTACTACAAAAATTACAAGAGTTGGATAGAGCAAACAGCGTGAAATCAATTTTGCTTGGGAATATAAGGTTTTACAGCACCCCAGGGAATGGTGATGTCATTTGTCCACACATGGACAGTTTTCTTGTCTTAAACCATGAAGACTTCTGCAGACACATGTTTTCAGTTATCAGTCAATCAGTAACTCTTACCTGCCTATACTTGCCATACACAGCTGGATGCTTGCCTGGAGAAATACAAGCTGTCCCCCTGAAAACATGTTAAATGTGTGCATATTTTAAAGAGTGCTAATACTACCACTGATGCTTGGTACTGCTTAACTGAGCAGTTAAAGTTGATGCTGAAGAAGTCTGGGTTAATCAGAGATCTAAAGCCCTTTCCTCTTCACATACAGTTGTGCAGAAAAGATGACACATTCTGAGTGAATCCACAGAAACATTGTGGGGCTGCCCATCAGCACTGCTTGCAGGGTCCCAAGGAACCCCACGGGGACGGCAAGCAACTTGCAGCTAGGAATCTTCAAAGCCAAAATGCTATTTATTGCCAGCCTGTTTTCTCAGGTAGATAGTCACCAATTTTAAAACAAATTATTTTATTCTCTCACTCCTATATGTACATACTGCTATGGTCTAGGTTCTGGAGGGCTATGCTGTTCACCAGCTGTGTGTGCATTACTGAAGACCAATTGCTGCAAACAAAAATATAATGCAAATTATAGTAAAACGATTTATTGTTCTTTTTATTTTATTTTATTATTTTTTTAAAGCTGCTATATTTTCATAACAATCTCCTCTACCCACGTATTTCTTCTTTTTTCCTTTGCAACTGTGGCTTTTGGGTTGAGGCCTGCATCTTGCTGTAGTGGATCTTCTCTTATACACTTTGCATTAGCAATTTCCTGCTTCACTGCTCCTCCACTATGAGACAAGCTTCAAGATTTAGTGATCGTATAGCGGAGTTGGATAACAGCACTTCCATTTCCTTTTACAGAAATTGGCATCTCTTGCCTTCTGAGAGCCCTAGTCACTCAGAGGCACCTAAACAGAAATTGCAACACAGAAAGGAAAAAGTAGCACCAGACTTTTTAACAACAGCATCTATTGTGTGGGTTTTTTTTGTTTTGCTTCGTTTGCTTTTTTTTTTTTTTTTTTAGGAATATAAGAACAAACAATCTGATGTATTTGCATTTGCATTCAAAAGGGATCTTTTCAGTCACTGTTGTTCAGGAAAAAATCACCAGGGGTATTTGTTTTTGTTTTTGCTTTTGTTTTAGCCCTCCTTTGTTGGGTAGACATCTCCTTTTGCAGCTCTGTTTTACATGAGGAGGTATGGAGGAGAAGGTGGAGCCCTTCATCTCCTCCTGTTCTCCTCTGATAATTCACTGCAGTTTTGCCTTTTCTCCTTTAATCTAAGTTTTAAGCATGCAGTGTTGTTCACAGCCTTGAAGCCTTCTGATTCAGCAAATTGCTTCTGAGCCAAGGAGGCTCGTCTTGCCAAGGACTGGACTCAGTAGTTCAAATGGTTTCTTCCAGTCAGATTTTCTACTTCTGGGCACCTGTAGTTTAAAGACTGCTAGACAGACAAAAGCTTTGTTTAGACCAAAAGTCCATCTCTGGATGGTAACACAGAAGGAAAATGTGTGAGAACAAAGTTTGCAGCTTCAGGTAACCAGCAATTTAAACACTGGCTGACCTAGAGAGAGCAGCTGGATTATTGTCACCATTTAATAGCACGTAATGCCTCTATCTATCATAAAGTTGTCTCTCTTTCCACAATTTCAGATGTGCAACCCGCACATCCTTTGGTGATGTGCTCAGGAATTCTCTTACATCTTGACCTCCACTTTCCTTTAATAGCACTTCTTTCTCAGTTCACTGGGTGATAACTCTTGCACTGAGAAAAGTAGTACAAAAATCATTGCCTGCTTACTTTCTCCACATCATTTTCTTCCTTTGCTGTTGGTTTTGCTAGCAGAGGAGCTTGGTTTTTAGAAACTTCCCTTATACGGAAACCGTAGCACAGGAGACCATTTATAAGTGGCGTACTCATGATTTCTGACTTGTTCACTCCCTATCTTCAAAAAAGAACCCAAAAATTGAATTGTCTCTACAATTTCCATGGATTGTTCAGCTGATAGATTCACCGGAAGTTTCCACACACCTCTTTCCTGTGTGGAAATGACCATCTTAGAGTATGTATTTACATAAGATTCTACCTTCTGATTTACTGATATTGAATATCACATCACGTCTTATTACCATTTTACATTCAAGCCACTTTGTAAATGAAATACTTCTTCACTGCCATCTTCATTTTTTCCCTTTCCTGAGTAATTCTGCATCATCAGTAAATTTTGGCATGTCACTATGATGATCCTTCCAGATCATTTACAAATGCATTGAACACCAAGAATGCGTGTATCAAGATCACTGCACCCCCTTGGCTTAAACCATCCATTGGAAAAATTTTGAATTCATAAGAGGACCTTCAAAGTCAATGAAAATTAAGTGCTTTTGAATATCTATCTGTGAGAACTTTGCAGAAGTTTTTAAGAAATCCACATAAAACTCATGAATTGCAGTATCTTAGTTTACATATTGAACAACTCTTCAAAAAAAAGTAATAGATGTATGAAGTATGACTTCCCTCAACAAAAGTCATGTTTTATAATGTACTGTATTTCTGGGTCTATAGGTTTTGTCCTTCAGTACTGTTTTTAGCATTTCCAATTTGTGATGGAATACAGAATTCCTAAGTTCAGTATTGATAATTATGTATTACTATAACTGTGTATTACCATACACAAATAATTGTGTATTACCATAAAAAATGGTATCACCCTTAACATCTATGGGACTGAGGCTGGTGTGTGTTTTAGGTTATGAAATAGAGTTGATTGTTCTGCAGTTTAATATTCCTTTAGGACTCTTCAGTGGACATTATTGAGTCCTGGAACATGATCTGTTATGACTTATTTTATAATTTGTTTCAAAATCTTTTCTAACATTTCAGTCTGAGACAGATCATCATATTCTTCCCTCGTATGAAGTACTTCGGTACCTGAGCCTCCCTCAGATCCTCCACCATGAACACAAGTGGAAAAATTCATTAAACATTTTCAGCCTTATCTTCCATGTGCACTCCTTTTACATCTTGATCGTATATCTGCCTGACTAACTAGCTGGCAGGCTTCCTACTTCTGAGGTGTTTAAAGGGAGCTTTTTATGAAACATTTTTATGCCTTCAGCAAATTGTTCCTAAAAATATTTTGGGCTTCTTTGTGGTTTTTCCTTTAACTTGCAAGGTTTTTTTTTTTTTTTTTTCCTCTTCTTTTTTTCCTCACTTGGATTAAACTTCCTTTCTGTTGTTTCTACTTTCAATAGTTTTCTTCATCCTGTTGTTTACTCTAACTGACTTGTGATTTTGTTCCTTTTAAAGATTTCTTTTGATAGTTGTTACTGGCTTACTAAGAGCCCACGCTATGACATCTTAAAACAATTTCCATGCTATATAAAAATGTTTACCCTTTTGACTGTTACATTTATTTTCCCCTTCCCCAAATAATAATTTTTTAGGTAGTTCTCTTTCTTGAAGTCAAATTCAGTTCATGTTAATTCTTTCAACTCTTTCACTCCTATGGGCATAATCCCTGTGCATGCAGTATGAGGATATATTGCAGTCCTTTTGCAGGTTGCTTTGAAGTAGGCCACTTAGAGCTAAGTCAATACTGGCTTTTTGTCTTGTGAACTCTCTGAGCTCTTATGCTATACAAACACAAATGTGCAGTGTCCAGAGGACAGGACACAGCAAGCACCTCTGACACCCTTCTGTACAGCAGCAGTCTCCTGGGACCTTTGAGTACCTCTGGGAAGATTCTTCTAATGCTTATCATCTGTCTGGATTGGCTTTATCACCCACATATGATCTCATTCTTTCACTGTACTGAAAGGGTTCTTCTTGATTTACCTACCAGTATCTGTGAGAAGAAGGAGGGAATGTCTAAACTGAATGGAAATTAAGTATTCTCTTGGGGTATTTAGTTCAGTGAGGAGAGAAAGTCATCAAATGTCACATGATTATTCCTTGCAGATACTTATAAATACAGAGCCTTTGCTTTGTATTTTTTTTTTTTTTTAATTTCCCTAACTCCCTAACTATGGGCTGTAGGCAAAGAATGGACTCTCCCAGTTAGTCCCTGAGAGCTTTCTGGTCTTGTGTTTACTAATTATGTCCCAAAGCTTCCAATGTTCCCAATCCATCTCAGGATACTTTGAAACTGGGCGCTTAGAAGTTTGCCTGGAGCTGACAGATCTGTAGCTGCGACTCAAGTCAAGAATGGGATACTTGCTGTGTGTTAAAAGGTCTGGGAAATACAGGTACCGGATCTTTGATTAACTCTGGCATGTCATGGAGATAAGACAATTCTTTCTCTAGGGACTGTCACTCATAAAGTCCTTTCTTAATGAGAATCTTTGAGTCTCCTGAGGGACAGAGGGAAGAAAGGAAGGAGTTCATTCAGCATGGCAGTGAGGTGCCTCATGAAGAGAGACAGATGTCTTGCCAGAGCTGTGAATCTAGTGAAGATGAATGTCATTCACTTGCTTAAAAAGGGGGAAATTTAACATTACAGAACATAGGAAAGAACAGGAGCTTTTCCACAAATATTGACTTTCTTTGAGTTTTATTTAAAAGTTATCTATAACTTTCTGGATGAATCAAAGACTTGGTTCTAGTTTGACTTTGCTTTCTGATATTGATCTCAAATATTCCTAAGAGTTTCAAAATCTAACCTTTTTACCTTTGTTACTTGCTCAACCATGCTTTTAAGTTTATCTTTTCTGTGGTTCTGAGCATAGTACTTGAGTATTTCAGACTAAACTTTAGTTCATTGCCTAAAAGATGATGTTTTGTTTATCCTTCTCCTTCCTTTGACATTGATAATGTCATGGTCCACAACTAGCAGGTCCCCTTTGGATAAGAAACTGTTCAGATGCCTTCAGAAGTCCATCACCGTAACATGTGGCATATAAATAATTGGACAATTTTCTGTGGAATCAGAAACTGGATTACCTAAGTACCTAAATTTTAATCTCTGCAGAGTACCTCCTTAAAAATGTAATCTCGATTTCTTGTCCTTAGTGCAAGAGAATATATAGATATCTTAGGTATTCTATTGCTCAGGGAAACCTTTTACTGGAGATGTTCAGTCCTCTTTGGATGGATGCTACCCTTAGATAAAACTTACTTTCTCTGTGGTTGCACACAGATAAGACTGTGCTAGGATGTATCTGTGAGTAGTGCTATTCTGTCACTTCAAGTTCCTTCAGTGTGTAGTATTTATCAAGGCCAGAATCGTGGCTGCCCTGAGCGCACCCCATCTGCTCAGAGGGCAGATAATTGTACAGATGATACCTGTGCATTAAGTGAACCAAGCAGCTTCTGCTTTCCTTCTGCTCTCATTAGACATTTTGCTCCAAGCTTCTACAAAGGAGATAGTTAATTAAGGGTAATTAATCTTTTCAGTACCCAGCACTCAAACAGAAAACAAACAGCTACCTATTTATCACTTTCTTAGACCAGCTTTATACTTGATCCAGTTGAAGATTGTTAAATGTGTGGATGTAATTCAAAGTCAGAATTTAAACTACCAAGCGCCAGGATTTACTAAATATTAGTCAACAGGGGCTTAAATTGAACAAGTTCTAAAACTGAACTCCATACATCTGTTTTATGTGAGTACACTCTGCCATGCTGGCGATGTTTCAAATATAGTTGAACTTAAAGCCTAATTGAATTACATAATTCCTCCTGCCACCACACACACTTAAGTGGAATGCCCCTTAAGAATAGGGACATATCAACTCTATAATTCTGACCTCTGGAACCCAAATTTACTCCTTTGGTGTTTCAAACTAGCCAGCTTGGAAAAGCAGATTCAATTCTAAACAATCTGCTGTTGCTGCAGAGTAATTTTATACTGTATATCTGAATCTGGAGGTATCAAAACCTGATAAAATAGCGAATCCAAATTTGGCTGTGCACAAACATGACTCTTTAGTGAGCGTGTGTTTGGCCAGGAATACTGTAGTCATTCATACTGAGACTGTCCTCCAGATCTGTAAAGACAAAATGAGATTTGCAAGGCTCAATTTAACGGGGAAGCTGGAGTGATCATGGCCACCTTGCTTTAACATTGCTGTTTAAATCAGGCTTCTGTCAGCATCTGATTGTCTCCTTAAATCTATGTGTGAGTATAAAACCACGGACACATCTTCTACCCTCAACAAGATGAATCTTCCAAAAATGTGCTTCTTACAATTATGTTTTATGATCCTATTATCTTACGAGTGGTAGAATACATAAGCTCAGCTCCTTTGAAAACAGCGTAATATATACTACCGACAGATGACATGAAACAACAGATTTGTCAGCATAGATCTACATAGGCTGAAAAGTAGAAGATGGCTCTGACAGTAGGTTAAATGGTTGATTCTCCAAATGAGGAATCCCAATTTAAGACCTGTTACATAACACCAGGCTATCACTGGAAGATAATTTTGGACATAATTATCCAGGAATTATTTTGATGCTAATGGACAATTCTGTTTCATCAACCTGGAGATTATTTTCATACAATTGTCTTTTGTAAGTTGCGTGGGCTTTCATACTCCTGGACAACAAGCAACTAGATTCCCCTTAGTTTAATTTATGTCCTCTAAATGTCTTTGCCATTGCTTCAAGCCTTGTTTAGCTGAAAATGGCAGCTTCTCTGTAGGACAAGGGATGGCAAGTCAGCCTGGGAACTGGACTGTCCTGTACATGAAACACAGTGTAAGCACCAGTCTGAGCATGAGCCAGTTTGCGCCTACTGCTGGAGTCACTGCCGGTGCTGCTGACAACCCTTTGTCTTGTATGCCTTTCCTTCCTGAAGATACGCTTTTCCCATTTAAAGAAGATATGTTCATCCAGATATGAGTCTCTGAAATTGACCAATTTTATTTACGGATGATGTAGATTTCTTCACTTCCAGGTTTAAGAAGCCTGTTATCTGTTGGTAGAAACCCCTTATCACTAAGGGATATTTATGCGAGGGGTTTATATTACAGACACATCTAAGGGCTCTCCTCAGGAACCATGATCCCATTGCTGTAAGAGTGAGCATCAGATTGCAGGAAGGGAAATCCTTATGGATTTAGAAAAAAGTATTCACAGTGAGAGCAGCAAAGCACTGAAATAGATGCATGCATCATGGTGAAGTAGAAACAGTGGTTTCATAGAATCATAGAATCACAGAATATAGAATCATAGAATCATAGTATCATAAAATCATAGAATGGCCTGGGTTGAAAAGGACCATAATGATCATCTAGTTTCAACACACCTGCCACGGACAGGGTTGCCAACCAGCAGACCAGGCTGCCCAGAGCCACATCCAGCCCGGCCTTGAATGCCTCCAGGGATGGGGCATCCACAACCTACTTGGGCAACCCGTTCCAGTATGTCACCAGCCTCTGTGTGAAAAACTTCCTCCTATTATCTAACTTAAACCTCCCCTGTCTCAGTTTAAGACCATTTCCCCTTGTCCTATCACTGTACACCCTCGAAAGCACATTTTTGGTAGTAAATCACATGGAATAGTCATGGACCAATGCTAAAGCAGTTCTCACGTGTGGGAAAGCCTCCCTCAGGGTCTGTCTGCAGTAAGCTTTGGAGGATGTTTGAGTAACATCTGAATGTTGGCATCAAGAATGACAGGTGGAACTCCGTGCCGGCAAAAGCTGGAATTTTGTTCATGAGCAGAGCAAAATGTAGCTCAACACATAAAAAGAAAAACACTCTCAACTTGTTATCTTAACTTATGGACTGCTACATGAGCAATTGGGTGTTTATGCTTGGTGAATGCGAAGTTTAATGTTGGGTGCATTTTGCAGTCTTATGCTAAGCCACAAGGTGGCACTGGAAGATTGTAATAATCCATTGTAATTAACAT